>CAHIKZ030000946.1:4682500-4695000 GCA_903632075.3 Acanthosepion pharaonis
ATATATATATATATATATATATATATATATATATATTGGGAAGCATTATAAAAATCGTAAATAGAGTAATTGTAGATACGCACACTTTATACATATATACATACACGTACACATAAAACACATATATATATATATATATATATATATATATATATATATATATATATATATATATATATATATATATATATATATATGGTACGAGAATGATGGAAGATCTTGATTTACTCTTAATAATATAATTTCTTACGGTCTTGTTCTTGTATTTAACGTTCTGGAATCTACCATGCATTGTTTCACTGGTTCCTTGAAAATGTCTTGTGACGATGCAGTTTTGATAGTGGATGGAGCCGCACATAGTTGAAAGTCAAGTCAATTTAAAACGCTCTTTGATTTTCCAGGCAGAATTTACAGGTTATTTCGAAATTGGCGTTAGCAGTTGGTCTCAGGAAACGGATACGGCCCTGTGAAGATGCGGCCCGGTGCTAAACACGACTCTTTTGGAACAAGGGCCGTGAATTCAATCACTGTTTAAACGAATAGATTACATTCCGAACGAAGCAATTGCGTCAGAAATTCATAAGCGCTTCCTGGCATTCTTTTGGGTCGAAGGTTTCTTTTGATTCGCTTCGTTGGTGCAACTTCCGGCCATTCCCGTTTTCAGTCCAACCCAGAAAGAAATCAGGGCTGAGAATATCACACCGTTCGTCAGCACTTTTAATTACTAAGTCGCCCGGCCGGGGAATTGTCCCAAACATCCACGGGTTTGGGCCGTCAATAGTTTAGCGGTGGTTCCATCAAAGTATTACTTTGTTACTCATTGATTTTCTTTGCAGACTGGAATCTGGGCCATTAATGCTTGGCTAATGGACTATGACCTAATTATAATAACCTACGCTTCCGCCACTAACCTAACTTGGAACACACTGCCAACTCTACTGGTGATGTTGTTGTTATTGTCTGATCGTTGTTGTTAGCAGAATTATCAATATTAGCGTCACTTATTTTGTTTTCTGTCTCCCAGGAATCAAATTTTGATGCAATTTTAACAATTTCAGGCACAATCAGAACACTTATTTCTTTTACACACACACACACACACACACACACACGCACGCACACACACACACACACATAAACTGACGGAAATTAAAATGGCAGCGGCCTCAATAAGTTTAAATTAACTCAAGATGAAACCTACAGATATAGAGTTGGATTACAGTAAATTATCACATATAAAGATCAATACTTTCACATGTTCCAAGATAAAAGTTTTATCAACATTTATTGAACCCCATATTAATACAGTGTATAAATGATTTTGGTATAAAAACAGGCATATACTTTTACATAAATGTGATTGCAAAAACAATTCTCTGATAAAATATTCTATGATTCTTATAAATGTTACGAAAATAAAGCAAGAGTTGTAAGTGGCCAAACTGAATCTGCCAGTTTTAGTCGCATCATATTATATGCCTGTTCAATGGAGTACAAGTCTATCGATCGACGTTGAAATACCCGTTCCCGTGGGGTCACCGAAGTTAAGCAATGTCGAGCCTCGTCAGTACCTAGATGGGTGACCGGTTAGTAATTCCAGGTGCTGTGAACTTGGATGTGCGGGTGGTGTAATGGGTAATGGATCGGAATTATTAAAGTAAGACAAGTTCGAATTCCCGTTGGGAACATTATATTCACTTACGCGCAAGTACCCTTTAGACATTTATGAATACGCCTTTTCTCCCCCCAGCTATGGACAATTATGAATACGCCCTTTCTGCCCCCCCCCTATTTATGGACATTTATGAATACGCCTTTTGTCCCCGCTCCCCCCGAGAAGAATTTGACACTTACAATGCTAGGGGTTCAGAGGGGACAGGCACTCAACCCAAGTAACGAACTTCTATAAATGGAACGGAGACTGAGGGGTAGTAAGGAGAGAAAGATTGGAAGATGTGGAGAGCCATGAGGGGCTCGCGTCCTGAAAGTACCCGAGGCACAAACGAAGGAATACTGGGAATTGTGCTAGAAATTGAGAAAATGCTGTTAGTTCTTCTTTTATCTCTAGCAATCAAATATCTGGTGGGAGCATGAAAAGTCGTGAAATAATAATAATAATAATAATAATAATAATAATATTAATCCAATACAATCTGACAGAGAAATAAAAGCCAACAGACCCGATATTATCATAAAAGACAAGAAATTCAGAAGTGTATGCTTATTGACATAGCAGTACCATCTGAGAGAAACACCTCCATGAAAATTATCGAGAAATTGTCCAAATACAAAGACCTTGAGATCGAGATTAACAGGACTTGGGGGAATGAAGACTGAGACTGTACCAATAGTAATCGGAGCACTGGGCCTCGGGAGAAAAGGAATTGACAATTTTACTAACAGTGTCCCAGGTAACATCAACATACAAGTTGCCCAGAAAATCGCTCTACTATGAACGCCCCATATACTAAGAAATGTGCTACCATTTAAATGACAATTCTGTTATAGCGCTTAAGGATCATAGTTTGGATCCGACTCTTTAAAATACAAAGCTGGAAACAAAACATGCACAAATAATAATAATCAATTAATCTTGCATCGCTTGGTGGGTGAGGTACTTTTGTCTTTCTCATAGACACCACAAGTCGGTTGAATCAGTATAAAACTAGGATTTTGAGAGATGGCGTGTAATAAAGTTCTCATCCAACTTTTCTTCTTTACATTTGAAATCTTACCGTCTTAATTGAACCTGGCTAAATATCACACTTTCAAACATTAATTTATGTTCTTTCTTTTCTTATTTTTTTTTTCTAAAACTTCTTTTGTTTCTTTCGACATCGCTTTCTCCCTTTTCTTCACCTTTACTCTTTTGACATCGACTTAGGCTTCCTCTAATTTTACGCTTCCTATTTGGATTTCTCCCCCTCTTATTATTCTACTCTTCCTACTTCTTTTCTCCTCTTCTTACGTTTTCTGGTTCACTTCCTGTACCTTTCCTCGTCCTACTTCTCTTTCGCCTCCTACTTCGATTCCCTGGTCTTATTTTTTGCTCTTCCTACTTCCTTTCATCTCTCCTCAATTTTCTACTTGATTTCTCCCCCCTCTTATTATTCTCTCTTCCTACTTCTTTTCTCCTCTTCTTACGTTTTCTGGTTCACTTCCTGTACTTTTACTCGTCCTACTTCTCTTTCGCCTCCTACTTCGATTCCCTGGTCTTATTTTTTGCTCTTCCTACTTCCTTTCATCTCTCCTCAATTTTCTACTTCGATTTCTCCCCCTCTTATTATTCTACTCTTCCTACTTCTTTTCTCCTCTTCTTACGTTTTCTGGTTCACTTCCTGTACTTTTACTCGTCCTACTTCTCTTTCGCCTCCTACTTCGATTCCCTGGTCTTATTTTTTGCTCTTCCTACTTCCTTTCATCTCTCCTCAATTTTCTACTTCGATTTCTCCCCCTCTTATTATTCTACGCTTCCTACTTTTCTTTGTCCTCTTCTTACGTTTTCTGGTTTCACTTCCTGTATTCCCTTTTACTCGTCCATACTTCTCTTTCGCCCCCTCTTGATTCCTGGTCTTATTTTATGCTTCTTCCTCATGATTCCTGGTCTTATTTTTTTTCATCTCTCATCCTCAATTTTTCTTGATTTCTCCCCTCTTATTATTCTACTCTTCCTTCTTTTTTCTCCTCTTCTTACGTTTTCTGGTTCACTTCCTGTACTTTTTACTCGTCCCTTCTCTTTTCGCCTCCTACTTCGATTCCCTGGTCTTATTTTTTGCTCTTCCTACTTCCTTTCATCTCTCTAAATTTTCTACTTCACTTCTGTTGCCTTTTCTCCCCCCTTATTATTCTACTCTTCCTACTTCTTTTCTCCTCTTCTTACATTTTTCTGGTTCACTTCCTGTACCTTTCCTCGTCCTACTTCTCTTTTCGCCTCCTACTTCGATTCCCTGGTCTTATTTTTTGCTCTTCCTACTTCCTTTCATCTCTCCTCAATTTTCTACTTCGATTTCTCCCCCTCTTATTTTTCTTCTATCCCATTTTACTCGCTCTACTTTGATCCGTCCTCCTTTTATCTTTCTACACTTTCTATATAACTGTTCTCCTCCCATTATGCTTTCTACCTCTCTTTCTTCTCCGTTAACTCTCTCTACTTCTCTTTCGAATTTTCCCACACATCTTAATTCTTACTCCTTCCAGTATTCTTTCAAATTCAGACATTTCTATCTCTAACTCTTCTTATATCTCTTTTTCATATCCTTCCTCACACTACTTCTCTCCCCATTATTCTTTTTGCTTCTTTAAGTGTTCCTATTTTTCTCCACTCCTATTTTTTCTATTTTTTCTAGCCATTACTCTCCTTAATTTCCTTTTCCCTCCCCTTAATTCTTGGACCTTGTTTTCTTCTTTTCTTATTCTTTCTGCTTTTCTCACCAACGTGTCTTCAATCTTTTTCGCCTCTCGTCTTACTCTGCCGAAAACTTTTCTCTTTCTTCTTGGCTTTCTTCTTTCACGCATCGTCATTCTCATAACTTACTCTTTCTATAAATGCATATTTTCACAGAGGTCTAAGACTCGACATCCGTCGTGGCCTAAAAAGCGATCCAATTTTTCATTTCGACACCTCGTTCCGCCCATTTAAGCAAATAAATAATAGATAACAAGATGTGACGATATATCAAAAGCAGATAAGTCTTTGAAAATTACCGACCTCTTCGTCCAAATTATCGATGAGAGAATTTATTGATTTTTGGTATTCCTTATGAAACTAACTTTTTAGACGAGACAATTCCATTCCTTCAGTTTATATTGTTTCGAAAGGAATGAAAATTAAGAGACGAACGAAAATGTCTCTCTCACAACTCTCGTATTTCCAAGTCAAAATACGTTGGTACTCAACTAAATGTTGAATATTAATAGGCATGTCCTTCGTGAAGGCAAGGCTTACGGTCACATCCCGTTAAAACACCGATTAACGCACCTTCACCAAAGTTAAGCAACCACGAGCTTAGTCAGTACCTAGATGGGTGACCGCTTGGGAATACCAACTGCTGTAAACTAGGATATGAGGGTGGCGTAATGGATAATAGCTCGGAATTGTTAGTCGCAGCGCCGAGTTCTAGTTTCACTTGGTTTGTTTATTATTCACTTACGTGAAGAAAAGGCATGAATCTGCATCGTTTGCGCCAGTTAGTGTTTAATTAGTAAAGACTTGTTTAAACTAAACCATGATTATCTCAAAAAGAAAATCTTACAATCTAAAAATATTTTCTGGCTTTACATAACCTAAAAAACGGTTGATAATCCGTAGAAAACGAATTGATCGATCAAAGAACGAATTATGAAGGCATGCATCTCCAAAAGTGTAAAATTAGATGGTGGTGATTACAGCCAGGAGAAATTCACCAATACAAGTTGAAAAAATACCAGAATTGACAATATTTCAAACTAAGGTAAACCAGTAAGACAAGGCATTTAAACGGGTTCCTTTGCTAGTTAGGTAATCTTGCTGCAAGGCAATCTTTCAAATAACTGATATTTTTAATATTAAATATGTCTACTTCAGTATTGTAAATGCTCATCAACCACTATTCAGCGGATCTTAGAATAAGGAAGAAATGGAACCCTTCTACAACGTACGCTCCATAAGGTCTGCCGTATTTCTTCAAGAACTGCGTTAATAATTTTACACATTCAAATAAATTAAGAGAAATCATATTGTTATAAATTTCGTAGAAATCAGGTAAAGTGGTTAATAATACTGTAAGGAAACAACTGGAACAAAAGGTCGTGTGGAGAACAGATTTAATAACATGAAAGACATGGATTACTAATACACTAATACCGGAGTTTGATGAAGCAATCTATGTCTGGTGACCCATTTTGAGACAACGGTGCCTATGAGTCGACCTTTTATTCATAGCGGATATACGAGTCCATATTCAAAAAATAGTGTAGAGAAAGTCGGTCTTTTTACAACACAACACATACAAACACACGTATATATATATATATATATATATGTGTTAATGTGTGTGTGTGTGTGTGTGTGTGTGTGTGTGTGTGTGTGAGTATATATATATATATATATATATATATTGTGATTCATTACGACGGATTTTATATAAGGGGTTTCATTAAGATGGATCAAATTCAGTAGTAAAAGAAAATCAGTGTTATTGGTGAAAATTTATTTCTCTATTGGATCATGTAATTTAAGTCATGGCAATTATGTGAAAATAATACCGCCCAAATGTTCACCAAATCTGAAAGAAAAAAAAAAAAAAATTAGACGCTTAAACTTAAATCCCATTTAAAATCGGTCCAATTTACTGGGACACCTCATATATATATATATATATATATATATATATATATATATATATATATATATATATACCACTTTAGGTTCCATTATAATAATTTATTTCACCAGAGCATTTTTAAAGCTATATGATGATCCGACGTCCTTTAAAAGGGCCTTGGTGAAATAAATTATTATAATGGAACCTTAAAGTGGTCTGTTTTTTCTTTAAAATATTAGCTCTGGATTTACATTGAGCTCTCAGGATTTCATCCTCTTGTGACTACCCATACGGATTACCAAGTTTTTCATATCTTTATATATATATATATATATATATATATATATATATATATATATATATATAGTAGTATTAAAATTATATTAGTAGTATTAAAAGTGTTCAATACTCATATAAAACGATAAAAACTTAACATGTAGAGTTTTAAGTATGAAAAATTCCGTCAATTGACCGAAATCGCCTAAAGATACCGAAATGTTGGAAAACCAAGGTAGCGGAATCATTTTGATCTCCTATATATATATATATATATATATATATATATATATATATATATATATATATTAAAAACGTCAGAACTTTTTTTCGATTAATATTAATGATGGACTTTAAAAATTACGTGAATAATACTTTTCAGGCAAGGATGACATTGCGTAAGGAGAAAATTTGATCATTAAATTTAGTCGAATCAAAATGTCTGCTGTTTTTAATTGTATTTGCCTGAAAGA
The DNA here is from genome assembly GCA_903632075.3 of Acanthosepion pharaonis. Taxonomy (NCBI): domain Eukaryota; kingdom Metazoa; phylum Mollusca; class Cephalopoda; order Sepiida; family Sepiidae; genus Acanthosepion; species Acanthosepion pharaonis. Next base: position 4,689,552 of record CAHIKZ030000946.1, read on the forward strand.
ACAATTACTGGGAAAATTCGCTATTACGGAGAAGGGACATTAATAGAACCCAAATCAAGAATACACCAGATCAAGATTGATGTTGCATTTCAATTTTTGAAGAGTAAAGTTGACTGAGAAGCAAGGAGCGAAGGGAGTTCTACAAACGAGAAATGCCAAATTATTAGCGTAGAACTTCCGGTTGCATCTAGGCATTTCAACTTTAAAATGATTAATCCTTGACGCCAATTTAGTATTTCCTTTACGTTCATAAGGCTTAGGTACCATAAAAGACAGTTTATCAGAACAATTATCATGAAAGTATTTATAGAAAATGAAGAAAAGGGAATGTGGCATCGCTTCAGACTGTTTTTGAGTTTGTCTTTGAAACGCAAGAGTGGACTTCCAACAGAGCTGATTGTTAGAATCTGAACAAAGAGTGGCTGTTTTGGAATATGCCCTGCCCACTTAAGTTGGATTTTCATAAGAATAGCTTTAGTACCTTTCCTGTTGCATTTAGTCGGATTTTCACTGTTTCTAATGTGATTACACAGATGGTACACAGGCAACGCATCGAATCGATTGACGTTTCGTCGGAACAGAGTCTAAGATTCTGCACCATAGAGTAGGGAAGTCAGTAATACTGACTTGCACACATCAGTTTTTACTTTTAACGAAACATCACGAGTTTTTCAAAGCCCATGGCAAATATTAGCGAAGGCAGAACTAGCCTTTCCAAGCCTATTTCTGTGTCCATCTGATCATTAATGGAGCCAAGATAGGTGAAAAAAGAAACGGTTTTCAAGACTTTTCCCTCAATATAAACCTTGGGATCAACAGCTGGGAGATTATTACAGATAGGCTGATGGACAAGTTCCATTTTTTATGCTGATGCCGACAGTTTTAGATTTATAAGAGAATTTGTTAATGATCCATTGTATATCCCCAAGGGTGGTGGCCTACAAGTACGCAATCATCTGCAGAGAAAAGGTCAAGAAGAGTTTGCATAATCATTTTAGTTCTTGTTTTGAAGCGTTGTTGGTTGAACAATCCACCACTTGTCCTAAACTCTAACCTCACGTCCTAAAATACTCAAATGCCGTTCCCAGCATGCTGTGCAAGTAAGATAGGTACAAGAACACAACCTCGTTTTGCTTTATTAGAGACAATGAATGGGCCAGATAACTCCCTATTTGATCTAATTGAGGCCGTCATGGAAATACATGATGGCACTGAGCATACTATTAGGAAAACCTAGCTTACTAACGACAACACAAAGAGCATCCCTTCAAACGGTATCAAAGGTTTTGTGAGATCAACGAACGTAACAAATACATCCTTGTTATGCTTTCGTGCATTCTCCTGTAGTTGCTTTAAACTAAAAATCAGGTCCACACTTGACCAGAGCGAAAGCCGCACTGAAATTCAAACAAGATGATCTTGCAAAGAATTTTTCCAGCAACATACAGAAGGGAAATGCCTCCATGTGGTGTCGCATTCACATTCATTGCCTTTTTGTTTAAAGAGATGGACAATAGAAGCGTCTTTAAAATTCCGAGGAACTGATCCTGAATCCTAGATCAAAGAAAATGAGATCATGAAGTTTATGAACCAGGAGATTGCTGCCACAGTTGTATATCTCTTTTTACCAGAGGAAATCCTGTTTTACAGTTGTTTTATGGCCCTTTTTATCCCAGCAACAGATGGAGCAGCTGATACTCTTCAAGAATAGGCTTCTGTGGTAAGTTGTTAAGATTATCGTCAACACTTCAATTCATGTTTAGAACATTTGAGAAATGTTCTGCGCAGCGTTTCGTGATCTCTTTTTGTCCATTAGAAGGTTACAACTGGAGAAAAAGATGGGAGTTGAGCCACTTGACACAGGTCCAAAAACACATCAGATTCTCATAGGATGATTTAAAGTCGCATCTATCAATAGCATCCAGCAATTAATGTGACATCTCTCGCCACCATGATTATTTTTTTCATTTGCTGTATTTGAAATTGGCATAGCTTTTTGGTTTTCTTGAATTCACTGCCCTTTGTGACATTGTTTTTGTTTGACATCCATTGATTTTGGCACTAGGATATATTATCCAAAAGAGGAAGAATACTTGGATCATTTGAGTTAAGCCAGTCTTGATGTTACCTCTGGACATATCCAAACATTTCCTGGGATCAAGCGTATAAAGCACTTTTTTTTTAAACAGACCATAATGATTGAGTGTCTGTACTGTCAAAGATTATCTGTAAGATTGCTGTCACAAAGTGTCTGAAAAGATATTAGGTTGGCTGTGTTGTTTAGCTTCTTGATCTACTCTTTGAGGAAGATAATACACTCACATAGCCGACGAGTTGATAGTGGTTATATCCATATATATATATATATATATATATATATATATATGTGTGTGTGTGTGTGTGTGTGTGTGTGTCTTTGTGTGCATTACAAAGAAGATAGAATACGCAAATTTTTTGGTTGTAATGTGGATTTTTAAAAATATATATTATACTTTGTTTTCCATATTTTACCTACACGTGTTTCAGGTCCATGACATTCATCAGGCAAGAGTAAATATTTCTACATATTATTAAAAGAAATTAATTTTCCTTATGTTTTACGATGTTTAACCATTGTCTTTTTTGGGTAGTAGTAACCCAATCTATTTCCATTTTTGTGTATTGTGTGTGCGTGTGTGTTTTTGCTAGAATGTGTATGTATATTGTCATTCCATTCATACATACTGTCTTATTATAAGGAATCAGTATACATACACACACATAATATATATATATATATATATATATATATATATATATATACACTTCCTATGTTGAGTAGGGTTCGTGTATGTGCTTGCCAGTAGTCTATTTGTTTATGGCAGTATGTGTATATATATTCGTTCTTTCTATCCTCACTGGATGCCCCTTACTTTCGGCCTTGTGCCACATCCAAAATCACTATATGGAAAATCACTATATATATTCGTTCTCCATAGATACTTGTGCATGTGTGTATGAGTTTATGTATGTGTGTTGTCCGACCAGTGTATTTGGCCATTATATGTCTATGCTGTGTGTTTATGTATGTGGGGTTATGATCTGTTTGATGCTCGTTTAAATTTGTATGAAGTTATTTTTCTATCATTTCTAAGTAAGTATAATTTTCGGTTTGATATATTGGGATAATTTTAAATTTCCCTTGCTTAGATTTGTAGATGTGTTGTGATATAAGAGTTTTCTGTTGTTTGGTAATTTGATGTTGCTTTTGTGAAGGGAAACTCTGTTGATTAGTGCTCGGCTGATAACTGTATATGATTTGTTGCATTTTGTGCACTTGAGTTTGGAGTTGCAGTTTGAATTTTTATTTATTTTGAATGTCGTTGTGGGGTTTTCAAAATTGTACGAGTTTACTCATATAATAGTGTCACAAGCCCCACATTTATTTATTTATTTATTTTTATTTTTTTTATTTTTTTATTTATTTTTTTGCGTTTTGTAACTCCCTGTATTGTGTGTTGGTTAAATTTGGATGAGGTTAATATGTGTTTCAGGGTTTTAGATCGCTGTTTGCTTTTAATTATTTGGGTTGTTTTAGTATATTTTTCAGTTTGCCATTCTTGTTAAGTAGGTCTAAATGTTTTGTAAATTTTTGTAAACTTTTGTCACCAGTCCAAAATAAAAAAAAACATTTACATTACTACTACACAAAAAATACAATAGTTAAACATCGAAAATCTTAAGGAAAATTAATTCCTTTTAATAATAATCTATATATATATATATTATTGAAGGGTCCACCCCTTTTTACACAAATGGACTCACCCAGTGTATACTTATACTACTGCCAGTGAATACCCGAGGAGTCGAGTCAAGTCTAGTCCAGAGTGGCAGAGTAAAAGGTTATAGGTAACCGGAAGAGTGAGGGTGAGGTAACAGTGTTGTAGGAGTCACAGTGAGCGAGCACGTAGACTTAGTAAGAAGTCATACAGCGATACTTCAATACCAAACACTGTATAGATATTTTGTTACTAACCCGTATTCCTTGAACTACTAAACTGCACTACGAGTTTGTATTATTACGTTAATACATTATTTTCATATATTCATTCCCGGCGTTAGTTATTTATTGGTACCGGATTTCAACCGGAATCCAATATATATATATATATATATATATATATATATATATATATATATATATAGGGCAGATATATTATATATATATATATATATATATATATATATATATAGAGAGAGAGAGAGAGAGAGAGAGAGAGAGAGTACATCAAAAATATTTTACAAACTTTGGGGATGGGTCCTTCACACCAAAATAAGGACAAACAAAAGCCTATATGAAAATCCCTCGTTTTTGTGTTATTAAGTTTAGGGTAGATGGCGCTGTCTTACATATATATATCTGTGTGTGAGAGTGTAATCCCAAACGGACAAAAAGAATTTCTCTCCCACCACCAAACATTATCAGATACATACAAGCATAAACAGATTCAATTTAAAAAAAATAAATAAACCTGTTTGTTTAATGATCGCAAAACCGTGAAAGCCAGGGTCACAAAATCATATCCATACGGCTGAATATATATATATATATATATATATATATATAACTACGAACGTAAAAAGCCAGGCAAACTTACCTACGTTTCACCTACGTGGATTGTCAGATTTGATTATAGTGATGAAGGCTTTACGCAGAAGCAGCCACATTTTTTGAAGGGCCGAATACAGAGACTTGATGCATTACTTACCACAAGGTCCGCAAACAATCTTCAAAAAAGTTTTGAATTCAGAGTTGTTCTAGACCAGTTGCCACCCAAGGCTATAAAACCCAGTATGTCCTGCTATTTTACCCATAACTGGAGGGAGAATAGGAGGATTCATACTTTTCCCAAGGGTATTAGCACTTAAGTGAATGTACTGGATTCGACTGGAATTCGAACTCGGCTCTCCGATTCCTCAATTGGAGACGCTATCCATTACTCCACCGTATGATGTAATAATGAATCGTTCCTTCAAATTATTTTCAATAATTGCATTCAGTCATGTAAAAGACTGTCACCACTAGGTGTTGACATGCGTAAACCCGGGGTTAACATCATGTGAAGCGGTTTAATTATCTGAAAAGTCTCATTCATGTAGCACTGCAATTTAAAGCGACAATATTTTAAAAAAAAATTCTATTTAATTATTTTTTTTATTTTTTTTATTTTTCAAGCATTACGCCCCGAGCAAGGCGGGAAGCCACGAGGATGCAAGGGGTTGCAGAAGATTTGGAGCAAGAGCAGATAGGAGTGATAGAAGAAAGGATGAGGAGAAGGATAGTGGATAGATCAAGGTAACTGGAGATGTCGATTGGCATTACATTTGAATGCAGATTAAAGTTCTCATGGAAACAGTAATAGGGAAGGGTGTTCCACAGGCGAGAGGTGCGAGATATGATGCTATTGGA
>CAHIKZ030000946.1:4700000-4706379 GCA_903632075.3 Acanthosepion pharaonis
GTAATTTCAAAAACACAACAAACACGCACGTTGTCTCAAAAAAAAAAAAACTGGACCCCCTACTTCGAGGCACGGTAGAAAATAATAGACTCCCTGTGCATAGTCGAATGGTTCAAACAAAACAGAACACGGTACGGCGTTTGGACCTCGCTGATTTCGGACCCTCTCCCATGGCACTTTAGACGACGACGTTTTAAAATCCTTAACTCTTCTTAACTTTTTACTTTTTACTGTCTGTAAAATCCCAATTGCAATTTAACCCACTAATACACGAGAGAGCCGCAAGGTAGAGGGTTACTGAATTTTATGGTAATTTGAACATAAAGAGGATTAGTAAGAAATGATTACGATAATATGGCGAATAGATAACAATTGATCGTCGACATAATGATTGTAATGTTCAGGGAAGCATCCACGAAAACATTTGCGAGAGGTGCCTGACATTATGTAATGGGTGTAGAGTGGAAAATAATCATCACCCAAAAGGCCGTGTACACAATTTTGAAGTCTCTCATGACTGGTAATTGGGTAGCACCAACTCAGATATGGCAATAATAGTCCATTGTTGGACTAATCTGTCTCTTGTAAAGAAAAAAAAAACATGGCAGGATGAGTCGGGTACTTTCAGGGTTAGTATAAGGAACAAACATTTTATCAAGCGTCTTTAGTGATGTATTGTAGGAGTTCATCTTGTAGGAGTTCATCTTGAGATCCAAGGTGAATGGAATTCATCTGAACATTTGCAATTGAAATAACGATAGAGTGGCGATAGGCAAGTAACATTTTGTCCGTGGGAAAGAGGAATCTGCCACCCCCACCTAAATGATTTGAGATTTTATCAAGGCTGAAAAGTGTTAAGGGAGAAGTTGCGGTCCAGATATGACAGCAAGAGTTTATGTATGTTTTCATCTGACTCTTGATGCAAAGATAAAGTATGACAAAAGAAATCAAATCAAGATTGAGACAGAAATGTGGAAGGTACTTCTGCTGCACCCTTTACTTTCTGGGTCTACTGAGAACAATAATGTAATGATTTCTTTCTCTACAGTATTAAATTCAGGGTTGTCCATTGAGACTGCCTGTCATCCAGGTTCGGATAGATCAATCTATTCTGCTATTTAAACCATAATTAGAAGAGATTTAGCCACAATACAGAAACTTTTCTGCCTGACATCAAAAGACACTCCGTCTACTTATCCCCATGTTTTCAACTGACTTGAAGTGGGGTGACTACATCGAATCAAAAGATGCAACTACTCTAATATAATTTGGGTCACTGTTTCATGCCAGAAATTTTTTTCTCCTCAGAATCTATCTTTTATATTTACAAATCTACCATTCCTCCGTGCATTGCCATATCTGGTCTGGTGTTCCTGCTGTTCATCTCGAGGTTCTTGACAAAAACCAAAGAAGAATCTGCAATATAATCGGTCTTGACTTGGCATCTCGACTTCAGTCGCTTTCTCACCGACGTATCGTGGCGTGGATTCCCTTTGTATTTTCTACAAATATTTTCATGGTAACTGCTCTGACGAGTTTTTTTCCTTGGTTCCCTGGCTACATGAATTTGAGCGTGTCACTAGATTGGCTTCTAGGTCCCACCGTTTTATTGTTAAAATAGCTAAATGCAACCGTCACTTCTATTCCAAGAATTTCTTTTCTCGTATTTCCTGCCTATAGAACTCCCTTCCGATTACGTGCTTCTCTGACGACAATCTTCAAAAGTTTAAATTCAACATCAGTCGCTATCTTCTATCATTTTCAGACCCGTTCCTCTGTTGTTCTTTACTCAATCCTACCTATACTCAGTGTTCTCTTTCACTTTCACTTTCACTTTCACTTCCTGTAACCCGCTATGTACTAGTGCTATTCTTGAGTTGCGTGAGGTGAAATGATTTTAAAAAAAGAAATCTTCAAGCTTTTCCAGTTTTGTGAAACAACAAACACAACAGAAGAGGATTTGAACTCGTCTCGCAGATTTCACTTTACTAGGAGATCCAAAAAAAAGATCATAAAAAAAAGCCAACATGATAAAATATAGTTAACACTATCAATAATAAAATCAATAGCAGGCAGAATCTAACAATTGTAGGAGGACAAGTTTCCTTCTTGTTACCTGGCAAGAATCCCTAAATGTTAACGTCGCCTAAATCTGTTATCGGCAACATACATTTACTTGAAATATTATATCCGAATATTATCATGAACTGATTAATAAGGTAAAACTCTATCTAGAATTGTATTAGATGAGAATCATTGAAAAGAGAAACGTGTTTCTAACAGGTGTTTGAATGCGATTGCATAGAGCATGTTATCAATTCGGAGCATCTATTAATCTCTCAAAGTGTCATTATGCGAACAGCCGGATGTACGCCATAAGATATTTCTGGCGCATAAACATGTTTAAAATAGTTTAAATTACATTAAGCAAGACACCACAGTAATAATTAAATAAAGACTGACACTTAACAATAACTCATTTTATATATATATATATATATATATATATATATATATATATATATATATATATATTATAATATTATTTACCTCATCTTGGTCGACAGGCACAAGAACATTACAGTTGAGACACTGGTAATGATTTACTCCGCCTTAGTAATTTAGATATAAAGCACATTCTATTACTTTCTAGGTAGGCGTCTGTCTTTGATTTTACATTCATAGTTTACCTTTCTTACTTTTATTCGTTTTTCTTCGGTCACCTGTCTGGCTTTGTGTGGGTTTTACCAATACTTTGCGTTTTTCTAGTACCACTCCAGCAATTACATACATACGTACACACACACACACACACACACACACATATATATATATATATATATATATATATATATATATATATCGGTTTGCACATTTTATCTCACGTATAAAGCTAATATATAGGTATGTATGTCTGTGTGTGTGAGAGTGTAATCCCAAACGGACACAAAGAATGTCTTTCCTACCACCAAACATTATCAGACACATACAAGCATAAATAGATTTAATTTAAAAAAAAAATAAACCTGTTTGTTTAATGATCGCAAAACCGTGAAAGTCAGGGTCACAAAATCATATCCATACGGCTGAATATATATATATATATATATATATATATATATATATATATATATAACTACGAACGTAAAAAGCCAGGCAAACCTACCTACGTTTCACCTACGTGGATCGTCAGGGTACACCGGCCAAAACCAAAACACCAAAGGTTTTTCCCGACGAGTATACTTACTTATATTTATAAGATTATTATTATTACTATTATTATTATAATTTATTATATATATATATATATATATATATATATAGATATATATATATATATATAGATAGATAGATAGATAGAGGATATATTAAATTAAAAGAGAGATACCGTAAACGTTTTTTTAGTTATAATGTGGATTTGTTTTAGTCTATATATTAGTATATTTTATTTTCATATTATTCATTTATTCTTCATAACATGAAGAATAAAATAAAATAAAATAGAATAGAATAGAATGAAATATTATAAAATAAAATAAAATAAAGTATAATAAAAACACTAAAACCAATCTACATTAAAACCAAAAACGTTTGCAGTTTCTTTTTTTTAAATATACATTTTTCTCTTGTTGGAACAATTATAAACTATTCCATATCTATATCTATCTATCTATCTATCTATATATATATATATATATATATATATATATATATATATATATATATATAAATGTGTATATTAAAAAAGAGGGAAACCACAAACGTTTTTAGTTGTAATGTTGATTTATTTAAAAAATAAATGCTTTATTTTACATATATATATATATATATATATATATATATATATATATATATATATATATATATATATATATATGGTGTGATGTGTAAATTATTGCCATTTTGTATTTTAATTTGCTCATGCGCATTGTTTGGTTTTGATTTTGTCGACTACACAGTGTACTTTATGGTCAGTCTGTAGTAGGCATCGTCTGTTGAAAAAAGAGTAGAATTAAGCATTTCACCCCAGCAGAAATTTGGAAACGCTATGTTACGCGCTTTCAACAGCTGGACCGCAAACATTCGAATATTGAGGTCAATCTGATGACAATGCAGAGGATTTGAAAGAGTTGAACAACGAATCTAATGGTGATTAAGAAAGTGTTTAGAGTATGACTAGTGATGGCGACTTTAGCCCCATTCATCTTCCAAGTGGATCAAAAAGGTGAAACACTGGAAGATACCCATCTGTATGACATGACTCGCACCTTGCCACACAAGTTGGAGAAAACCACCTATGGCTGTAGACAATTTCCTGCCAATATCACCACCTAACTCTCCAGAAAGCAGACCAATTGATTGTGTTGGTCGCAGTTCGACAAGAGACCAACAAAATTTCTACAGCACTAAAATGAAGTGTAGGCAAAGATAGGCAGCATCCACGAACTTAAACAAGGAGACCGTCCAGAAGAGTTGCAGGAGATTCAAAGTCGTCTGAGGCTGTGGTTGAAACCAATGATGATTGTATTGAATAAATGTACTCTTTAAAATTTTTGTGTTATTCTGGTAAATATACCTGTTCAAATGAGATATCAAGTATTATTTCCTTTTTTTTTTTTTTTTGCGTAATTTAGAGAGCAATTTATACCTATATATATATATATATATATATATATATATATATATATATATATTAGGCATCTGTTTATCTCAAGTGATGCTAAATTTGCGCCCTGATTGTTCAAAAATTCACTCCTTTGGTGGTGAAGTTCGGTGTGACCTCACCAGGGAGCAGACCTGAGTGATGGTATATGAAGGGTATACGCTGGATAAAATTATTCACCAACCATTCCTGGCCGTACCGACAAGATCCAAAGGAATACAGCAAATTACATTTGCGGTCGGCTTGGCTACAGGAATTGCCGAAAAGTTGTCAATGCTGACAGCCATCAGTTTTCGATACTCCACTCTAGGTTTTCTGTCTGGATTTACCTGCAAGGCAACGCAGGTTTAAAATCAGCGTTCTCCTTCTCCTAGATGGTCTCTCTTAGTGGTCTGTCATGGTCTATCTACCCAATGCAGCTGATTATGGAGTGCCCTTTATCCGCCTTCGCCCATTCACCAGTTTGTGTCGGGAATTAATTGTCAGACGCTATTTGAGACGTATGTCACGGAAGCTTTTTATAGGCAGTGGGTGCTTGTTCCCTCGTAACCCCTCACGATTATGTCAACCTTTTGAACATTAACAATTGTCAATAGAATTATTCGCCCCAAATGAATATTTACATATTTTCTTAGAAAATGCGAATATTTTTTGCAAGTACTTACTGAATTTACCTATAAACTGCTGGTTCTATATTTAGTTTTGAATCTTGAAATTTTTAGCAGTCAATTCATAGTTATAGATTTTCTAAAATTGGTGCCGTCCAAAATTCGCACTGTGACGGTTACACACCCGCCCAGTGTCGGATCCTTTTGGTTTCGGCGCCAACGGTGACGTCGCTCTCCTGGTCATCCTCCTAGTCCAAGCCGCTCAACCCTTGGTCAGATGATCACCAGCCTCGCCTTTCCCGACTCGCACCAATACCTGGTCACTAAAGCAACTATACCGATCTCCGGTCTGTCTACCCACGCTGTGTTTTAGATCTTAGACAGACAGGACCAGCAGGGGATCGGGCTGATACAAGTTGAGTCCGACAGGGGTGGCAAACACAAATAAAATAAAACTCACGACACCAAACAAAATTGCTGATAAAAGGGTAACAGCCTTTATATCTTAAAGTCCGTTACATAAAAACAAAAAGTGTTCTCATTTCCCGACCTCTGTGGACTATGGCACCAAGCTTCCTATCACACAATAGAAAAAATGTAAATTACCTACTTTCTAGAATCATGTATGTATGTCGGAGGGTGGTTCAGTTCGACACATCAGCTAATTCTATCGATCATTCGCAGTTGATTCTTCTCTCCGACTTGAGTTGTATTTTCTTCTTCGTCTGCTGACAGGTAGGTTTCCTGTTTTCAGCTTGGTGGAAGATTTCTGTTTTCAACTTAGCAACTCTCTGTCGTCTGAGGTGGCCTCTTCACTGCCGTCCGGAGCTGAACTTTTTAACTTCTCATCGACTTTCGGCTTGTCTGCAGCTCAATTCTTCTCAGGCTTTCAGGCAATCTTCTTCTTCATCTACTTGGGCTAAGTTCTTCTTGTCTCAGGGTTCTTTTCTCGCTGCCGTCCGGGGATGAACTCTGCCATCAACTCTGCCACAACTTGTCTTTCGAGCAATCTCCTTCTTCGTCTGCTTGGTTGAAGCTCTCTGTCTTCGACTCTGTGGAAGGGATTTCTGTCTGAGGATTCTATGCCCGCAAAGGGGGGTGAATTTTC
>CAHIKZ030000947.1:5000-15000 GCA_903632075.3 Acanthosepion pharaonis
AGGATCGACCGCAATACTCAGTCGTAATTATCTTAGCGAGATATGCTTGCTATTCATTACACCACGTCGAGGTGGCCTAAATAGTCGTTATATATTGCCTACGCCTATGAGAGATTCGGATTTCCATGTAAACTATTTTATTCGCAAAATCCGTCCATCCATAAAAGAAATTCTTTTTTTTTTTTTTTTTTTTTTGGGTGGGAGGTTAGTATCTTGAAATATCATTTTAAGTTTTCATTTTATTCTTTAAAGAAATGTTCGGTCGAATTGTCGCCGTCCTAACTGGTGAGCCACGGCTTTTCCCCAGATTGCGTTTTGCAATCTGTGCGAGATTTCGTTTACACTATAATGTTAAACGCGAATTTTACAAGCGTAATGCAAACGGCTAGATGCATTAAAATAACACTTCGCATTCAGCGGACAGAATTGAATTTAAGACTGAGAGAGAAAGATTTTAAGCATTATATTTGATTGACTATTGTACTTACTGAGTGAAGCAGGTAAGTAAGTAGGTGATTATTAAGGGGATGCCTAGTGGATAATATAATAGCGAGCAAAAATAATGTTGAATTTATTCAGCGTAAGATTAAACTTTAATTCTATTAAAATAAAAGGAAAAACACTAAGTATAGCATAATTCAAATATCGAATTTTAAGCCGAAATATATATGTATATATATATATATATATATATATATATATGTGTGTGTGTGTGTGTGTGTGTGTGTGTGTGTATGTGTGTGTTTGTTTTCTTGCTTGGATGTGTAAGTATACATATAACTATGCATAGCCACACACGTACACATATACGTTTTACTTTGATCAGTGTCGTCTGCTAATAAGCAAAAAACCAGTGAGGGGATGCGTAGCACCAATATTCTAACGTTTGCTTCTACTGAAAAATAATTATACTGATGCCTGGAGAAAACAAACCTATCCCAATTTCTACATCACGCTTTGTCACTATATATATATATATATATATATATATATATATATATATATATATATATATATATATACAGTGTAACCCGGATATAAGAGAGTTGTCGGGACCGGAGAAGAAGTCTCATATATCCGTGTTTCTCTTATATCCGGGTTGGGTCGATTTTATATGCATTAACACAGGCTCTAATTTGGGACCAGAGAAAATCTCTCTCATATCCGGGTTTCTCTTATATCCGGGTTACACTGTATATATATATATATATATCAGTGAATAGATGGAGTAAAAATCCGCTGTTTCGTAGCATTTACTTTTAAAAAAGTGCTCAATACAAAGTAGAGCAATAAATTATTATTATTATTTTGAGAGAAAAAAAATTAAAATCGCCACCCAAAAGTTTACATGTATCAATATTATGATTCTACTTGTTCAGGTAAGAATTGAAAAATGAAAGCATGCGCGCAGCGATTTCAAAATGTTTTTATTTTAATCTCTTATAACTGGGGACATTGTATACATATAAATCTACAACGGTTGTTTCAAATGTCAAGAGAGACAAGAATCCATGTATTGAGATTTCTGTCAAACCAGACAATATTTAAAAAAACACATTAATATATATATCTATCTATATATATATATATATATAGATAGATAGATAGATATAGATAGATATAAAATGGTGAGATATCGATAGACAGATATGTACAATTTAAAGATAAAGAGAGGATATATATATATATATATATATATATATATTAAGAGATTGAAAGAAACATATATTAATAAAAAATAAAGTAAAATTAAAATATATATATATATATATATATATATATATATATATGCATATATATACACACATGCATATATTTACATCATATACTATATATAACATATATAAATTAAAATCTCTCTCTATATAATATATTTACATATATTTACAATATATATATGTATGTATATATACATGTATATATATATATATGTATATATATATGTAAATATATATCGATGTATATGTACATGTACTTTGAACTGAATACATGGATTGTTTATGTCTGTATTTATAGTTAGAGGAATGCTTTATTTTTCAAACACTTCTTTAATGAAATTTGCATAGAAGAGGGATTGCTACCCAAATACACAATTATATATATATATATATATATATATATAGACACACACGCATTCTTTCTCTCTCTCAAAAATACACACAGACACACACACAGACACACACACACACACACACACACATTATATATATATATATATATATATATATATATATAGTGAATATAATGGATTCAACTAGAATCTGAACTCGTTGAAAATAAAAAAAATGCCGTCTCATCACCAATCAATGCTACTATACATTTAATAATAACTGTAAAAAAAATGGTTTATCAATGTGGTCGCCCCTAACTCGAATAATAGCCTGTATTTTCTTAAAATTCTTGAATCTGGTCCTTTTCGAAATATATTACGTCATCAATCAATATACTTCCGATATATTGATGATGTTCTATTAATATATCCCCATGCTACTGATTTACCTGTTTTTGTAGACAAAGTAAACAAAGTCGAACATACAATAGACAATCAGAAGGACAAGACGATCTGATGTAGTATTTAATTTGATTTTTTCTGATTGTAGGTGACAGGCAAGCGATATATAACCGAAGGAAGTTTTACAGGCGAAAGTGAGAGAAAAGAAGCTATTAAAATAAAATTTATTTGTTGCATCTAGCTAGTTCAACAAAACAAAGATTGAGACCTAATTGCCAATCTAGTATTACGTTTAAATTCTTGCCGTCGAGGCACTAAGGAGGAAAGCTCATCAGAACAATTACCATGAAAATATTTGTAGAAAAGACAGTGAGAAGCCACGTCACATCGGTTGGAAAGGAAATGACCATTCTTTGAATTTTAGCAGGAATTCTACGAGCAGTACACCATGCCAGCAATATTCCATAAACGGACGAGTAGTAGATACTGAAAAACTAATTCCTACTTCCTGTTTTAGTATTTAATCATTAGAATAAGAATTGTCAGATCATTGCAAAAGTTCGTGCCCGGTTTCTCGTAAAAAAAACAAAAAACAAAGTCGAACATAAAATAGAAATCACACACAAGATGGCAGAACAGAATACCTTACATTTTCTAGATATTAAGATACACCTCGTTAACCATAGCTTAAAACTTGTGGTCCACCGGAAATCAATCAACAAAAATGACCTAATAAATTTCTATTTACATCATAACAACAAAATAAAATCCGGTCTAAACATCGGATTTTACTTATGTGCACTCAGAATTTGCAGCCCTAAGTATTTACATAAAGTGGAGAAATACATCGAAAACACTTTCAAGGCTTCTTCAGTATCCTAATTTTTTATATTCAATGCGAGACAAAAGGCTCATAAAATATTCCCAAATAGAAAAACGGGACTTCTTGACAAAATAATTGAGTCAAAAAATACATTGTTCTAACAACTAATTCTATCACATCTCCAATTGAAAAGAAGTTATCTAAACTTAACATATGATTTTTACTACTATATCTAAATCAATAAAATCTTAAACAAAATTATTAGCTAATGAATTTGCTCGATCGTCTGTAATAATTGCCACAAAAATAACATACGAGAAAACTTATTTCTTAGGACATAGGAAGCTATTCTTAAGCCAGTCACGTCTTAACTAACTTGCCCACGAAGAGAAGTTCCTATGGCGGGACAAAACTTTACTTATATGCACAGTTTCGTATTTTTAACACTTTAAACTTGTTTTTAGAGGATACCCGTATTTGAGTAGATGCTCCATTTATTTATTAAACAGTATATTTATTTATTTTCGTTTGCCGACACGAATGTGGAAGAAATCATTAAATAAAAAACCTACCCAGTGTAGAAGAAACTAACGTTAATCCCGACACGCCTTAACCAACTTGGACACGAAGAGCAGTTTGTCAGGTGGGGGAAAATTTAGTGTTTTATATATATATATATATATATATATATATATATATATATATATATATATATATGCCCAGGTCCTATGAAAACGAATAGGTATTTGGTTGCTATTTTTGACTTTTTTACATTGATTGTTAGTGTTCTTAACATCTAATATGAAGGATCTTTATTTAACAGTCGAATATTAATTTAGCAAATAATTCTATATGTGCAAATTATTTACTAGTTTCTTAAAGAAATCATTTATTTATCAACTACAAAAAATATGTAGGGCATTCACAACGCATATAACTTGTCTAGCATTTTGTTAAATAACCTCTGTACCGCCCCCCCCGCCAACATTATTTCTTACGAAACTGCATTGTCTAGTTTATATAAATAATGTAGTTTATGTCTGGCTGCAGTTAGCTGCCAATTTAGTGGTCATGACCCATTTATAAAAAATTGATTTTTCATTTTTGTTTCTTTGCTTAGTTTAAATTTATCGTAAGTCATATTCGATTGGTTGATTAGAGTAAAGCCCACAAACCTTATAACACCGCTTTTTTTTTCGTAAAAAGTGGCTGTACTTTACTTTTATATCTAAATAAATTGTTCAGTCGCTACTAATTTTACTATAGCCTGAGGAGATGCATTGATATGCATTGAAACACGACTGCATTGTGTGGCGATTTTGACATGTTATCGGTGTAATATACTAAACTACATCATACACACACGCACGCACGCACACACACACGCACACACACACACACACACACACATATATATATACATATATATATATATATATATATATATATATATATATATATATATATATATATATATATATATATATATATAACGATATTTAGGTGCCTCATATATGATTTATATATCTAGCACATTGCGAAGCCTGACAAGAGCGATGCACATATATAAAGAGTTAGGAGTCCACATAAAACATTAAATATCAATTTTAAAATTTTTTTTACATTACTTATATTCGTTCTAATAATATATATTATTAATATTTCTCATCGAGCACTGTTCTTATAGTGTACTTATTTTTCATTTTCATTATACAATATATATATATATATATATATATATATATATATATATATATATATATATATATATATGTGTGTGTGTCAGTGTGTGTGTGTGTGTGTGTTTGTGCGAGAGAGAGAAAACGATAAATTCATTTTAAATGTTTAATTAATATAAATCAAAATAATAGGCAAAAACATCAAGGAGAAATCTACTTTAGCACCGGCAATGATTGCTTCAAGGAATACATCGGAGAAACCGCAAGCAATTTAAATAAGAGATTATATGAACACAAAAAGGGACCATTAAAGACAACACATTAATTTGGATATAAAAATTTTACTCGAATTAAAGGGGAAACTAAGAAGAATATATTTAGAAATTGCTTTAATCGCTATATCATCCACAGTCAATTTGATTCCAGATTCTTTCAAAGTTTCAGCAGTCTTGTCAGATCTTCTGTTACCGCAATGTGGGATATTTCATAACAAAATTGATGGAAATAAAAAAGGAGAATAATCTCAGAGAAATTGTCAAGATTTTATACGCAAAACATATCCAGAAAAAATCTTTGAATTTAATATTCCCAGAACCTCTTGTTCGCATTTGGAGGACGAAACGCGTTGGTTAACATAAATTTCCCTTCTGATATCTTACGGGAATTCTCCGAGGCTTTTATAACACTATTGAACTCTACTTTAAGCAATAAAAATGTATAATTAGTCTCCAAGCTTAACAGAAGAATCGTGATTAAATGGATCGTAAGTGAAAATGACATGTTCATCATTAATTAAACATAGCTAAGGATCGAAAGCTTATGAAGGTCTGAAATAAAGCTAAAAAATATATATATATATATATATATATATATATATATATATATATATATATAATTCCAGGATCATTTAACAACTTATCTTAGATGATTTTCGCCCACTCTAAACTTCTAACTTCCTGTCCTGGAATAACAAGGTGCCTCACAGGTTTTGCGTATGATTTCATTTTCAAGTCTTTTTTCAATGCTCTTTGTACTGTCATAGCTGAAATTTCTCTCTCATGTACCAAACGTCTAATGAATTGAGTTGGATCTTTTCTAATTGATCTCTTTAGCTTTAAGTTGAAATGATGATCCCTCTTCCTGTTGTGACCTGATCAAGTTTTCCTCCCTACTGTGCCCTCTTTTTAAACTTTTTCAATGGACTTTGAAGATGGAAGCCTGGATATGAATGTTGGTACCATTACTGAAGACTTGAATGATGTTTTTCCTCTGGCTAATTTATCAATTAGTCAAAGCTAAGGATGAAAAGCTCATGAATGATTCAAATAAAATTCAAATATACATCTTATCTTATCTTATATACGTCTTATGGATTGTGTTGGGTCTTTTCCAATTGATCTTTTAGCTCTAAATTGAAATGGTGATCCAGTTTTCCTGTCTACACTTTCCTCTTTTTAAATCTTGATGGAAACAAAAAGAAAAAAAATAATCTAATTGAAATTGGCTAGATTTTATACACAAAATATATAAAAATTTCTCGGACATTCAGGCCGGTAAA
The DNA here is from genome assembly GCA_903632075.3 of Acanthosepion pharaonis. NCBI lineage: Eukaryota > Metazoa > Mollusca > Cephalopoda > Sepiida > Sepiidae > Acanthosepion > Acanthosepion pharaonis. The sequence goes on from CAHIKZ030000947.1 coordinate 11,513, forward strand.
TGTTGTTTAATACTGTTTATTATAAACAGAGCATATACTTAAATATTTGTATCTATAAAAAGAATGTCCATTTCATATATATATATATATATATATATAAGTTTACTGATACAAGTTATTCACACGCAAAACCCCTACCAAATTAAACAATCGCCCTGGCTGTTACCATGGAAATTTTGATTTCAATTATGAATATGCTATTAAAACACGTAAATTTCAGAAATAAGTTATTCCAAAAAAAAATTTCGCTTGAAGATGGAACAGAGGTTACTTTAATTCAATTTAATTCAAATAATTATATTGAAGTTTTCGGGTCATGTTTTGAAACATGTGACCTCTTATGTAGCGTGTTGGAATCATATTTTTAAATAAATAATTATATATATATATATATATATTATCATGTATATTTTATATATTAGAATATATTATATATATTATTATATTATATATTATATATAATATATATTAATATATTATAATATATATAAATTTTTAAATTCTCAGCGTCTCATTCTTTCTTGCGCATGCGTAGTCTCATCAACATAAAAATAAACTTCGTCTGATGAATTCTAAAGGAGGAAATCACACTTTGCCATATATTTGAAAAGTACATATATATGTATGTATTAACGAGCAAATAAATGTATTCATCCGTAAACAAAAGCTTCCACGTTGATATATAAGCAAATTCTTTGCTATGTGTGTTTATTGTTAGACAAATGATCAATGAGCAAAAAACATTATAACGATCGAACGGCCACTCCTTTTGCAAGGTAAGCGTTAGTTTATGTTTCATTTCACCGTCTGCCCATTTGGCTCAGAAGAGATGCGATCACATTCAAACAATCTTTATTCTTTACTTACTGAAGGACCACACCACCTGCTGCATGTTTTCACACTTACCTTGCGTACATTTCGGAGTCTCAAACACAAGCATGACAACACACTCACACACAAACACACACACACACACACATATTTTTATGATTATATATATATATAAACACACACACAATCATAAAAATTGACTACGGTATATATATATATATATATATATATATATATAAATTGACTACGAAGTCTGTCTATATTTCTGAGATGAGGTATTATGTACAGTATTTACATTAGTCAGGACTATTGTCCTCATCTTCGTCGTCATATTTGTCACAACGTTTCGACCGTTGTACGCTCCGACCTTCTTCAGGTGGTTGGAATTTCGAACTGAACCCTTTATTTCGCTCACTGGGGTAGACTGTTCTAGTTCCACATGTCATGTTTGATGGATGTCAGTTATCAGTTATTTCCTGCTAATTTTCCCTCTGAAAGTATCCACTGCCTTAACCAGGTATTGAACTCACACTCTTTGGGTCTGTCACTGGATCTAACCAACGCCTTTATCCACTGTGCCATGTGTCCTTGAGAACACATGGCACAGTGGATAAAGCACTGGATAAAGCACATGGCACTAGAACAGTCTACCCCAGTGATCGAAATAAAGGGTTCAGTTCGAAATCCCAACCACCTGAAGAAGGCCGGAGCGTAAAACGGCCGAAAGGTTGTGTCAAATATGGCGACAAAGATGAGGACAATAGTCCGACTAATGTAAATCTGTAAATTGACTACGGTATAGATATATATATATATATATATATATATATATATATATATATATATATATATATATATATATATATATATATATGTATATATTATAAATAAATAAATTAAAGATATTAGTTCCATTTCCTCCTCAAGCTTGAGGATGAAATGGAACTAATGTCTTTAATTTAATTACAAAATTAAATTTGGGGGTTTTAGCTTCCATTTTTGAAACATGGTTAGAATTGTGTAGCGGAAAAAAACATATTTTAAATCAATTAATTTATAATATTAATGCTCTGTAAATTTACATTGACCACTATTTTGTAAAAATAAAAATATCTGTAAGAACACTGGATTATATATCTTACTGTACTTTCTTTTTTATATATATATATATTTATATATATATATATATATATATATATATATATATATATATATATATATATATTAGCACCTGCTTGTCTCGCTAGAACAATTACTACTGAGTAGTTAGTTCGATCGTCACTGGGTACCCCTTACATTCGGCCTTGTGCAACATCTAAGCTACGCTTGGAAAATCATATATATATATATATATATATATATATATATATATATATATATATATATGTATGTATGAGGAAAACTTTGCCCGATGATGTCCAAATGTAAGAAACGCTTCAGAAGAGAACATTTTCCATATGAAATACATTTTCCCCCCACACACACACACACACACACACACATATATATATATATATATATATATATATATATATATATATATATATATATATGTAATGAAAATTGAAGTCAACACTCAGAAGCGATAGGCAGTTTCATGCTAGGCGCACTCGTCAGGCCGCAGTCGCCTCTGAGTGTTGTTCAATTTTATATTTATATTTACATACGCTCTATCTGTGATATTGAGTACTTTATCCCATAAATATAGCAAACTTTAAAACTACATTTCTTCATATATATATATATATATCTATATATATGTCACCTCTGAGTGTTGACTTCAGTGTTCACTTTTATATTTACATGCCCACAAATATACTTTTTAATTCTGACCTTAGGCCTCCCCACCATTTTTAACTTTCAAGGTAATGATTGTCCAAATTGTGTAAAAGCGAAATTGTCCATTTGTTAAATTAAGATTTGAAACGTGCTATCTTACAAATGATTAAAGATATCTTACTGGAATTCTCCGACGTTTTTATACCATTATTTATCTCTACTTTAAGCAATAAAAATGTATAGTTACTCTCTAAGCTTAACAGAAGAATCGTGATGAAATCAATCATAAAAGAAAATTACATGTTTCTCATTAATTAGTCATAGTTAAGCGTCGGAAGCTTGTGAAGGATTGGAATTAATATATATATATATATATATATATATATATATATATATATATATATATGTTATTCCAGGTTCATTTTCCAACGTATTTAAGATGATCTTCGCCCCTTCTAATCTTCTAACTTTCTGACCTGATGTAACAAGGTGCCTCACAGGTTTCTCGTACGATTTCATTGTCAAGTCTTTTTTCACTGATCTTTAGACTGTCATACTCCTCTCTTACGTGGCAAACGTCTTATGAATTGAGTTGGATCTTTTCTAATTAATCTAATTATTAATAATTATAATAATTATTTCTAAGTTAAAATGATGATCCCTCATTCTGTTGTGACCTCCTGATCCAGTTTTCCTCTCTACTGATCCCTCTTTATGACATTTTGAACATGGAAACCTGGATATGAATATTGCTACCATTACTGAAGGCCTGAATGATGTTTTCCTCTCACCATTGCTCAGTTGGGAGGACAGTGTGTCTGACACAAAAAAAAATTTAACCTGTTCTATTTCTAGCTGACCAACTCCAAGGGTTTTTC
>CAHIKZ030000947.1:17500-25000 GCA_903632075.3 Acanthosepion pharaonis
AAAAATAACAGCATATGTGGCCTGACGATTGCATATACCATGAAATAGACTGTCGCCTCTAAGTGTTGACTTCTATGTTCACTTTTATATTTACACGCTCTTTATATTTTGAGCACTTTATTCCATAAATATAGCATACCTTAAGACTATATTTCTTTTTTATATATATATATATATATATATATATATATATATATATATTATGTAATGGATTATATCTGATAATTATTGAAAATATTGTCTGTATATACCTTAATTTAATAGATAATAGTTTCTTAATCATGCATTATTAATTATATTTACCAGCATCAATGTCTTGTAAAATCTATGTGCTCTCCGACAGGAATCGAAACTGTAACCCTTACAAGAAAAGTCATATTGCCTGACGTGCTGTTACCATTCAGTCACAGAAAAGCGTCCGGCTTGTAAAGTCCGAATTGCTGTTTATAAATACATACATTTGATGATTTCTGAAAGTAAACAATGACAACATAATATAAAATAGATTAAATCGGACAAATGTTTAATATATTTTCTGTTTTTATTGTTACAATGAAAATCTAAAACTAACGTATATGCAGAATATATATATATATTAATAATATATATATATTAATAATAATATATACATATACATAAATGTATATATTTAATACACACACACGCGTATATATAGTGATTTTCCAAGCGTAGCTTAAATGCAGCACAAGGCCGAAATTAGGGGGCACCGAGTGAGGATCGAACTCATTACTCTGTCGTAATTGTTCTCGCGAGCCAAGCTTGTTAACCATTACACCGCCTCGAGGTGACCCACGCGCGCATATATATATATATACATATATATATATATTTTACTCTCTCATCTATGATGAAACATTTGGTTTTAAAATATTCTGTTTTCACAATTTCTATTCGAATCTTTTTCTCTTTTCATTTCTATCGATCTATTTCTCAATCTGTACATGTATATCTATTTCTCTCTTTCCCTCTATTTATGTATCTATCAGTTTCACTCTGTTCCTTCCTATCTATCTATCTATCTATCTCATTCTGTTAATTTCTATCTATCTATCTATCTATCTATCTATCTATCTATCTATCTATCTATATCATTCTGTTCATTTCTTTCTTTCAATCTATCTATCTATCTATCTATCTATCTATCAGTCTGTTCATTATCTATCTATCTATCTATCTATCTATCTATCTATCTCAGTCTGTTCATTATCTATCTATCTATCTATCTATCTATCTATCTATCTATCTATCTATCTATCTAACCATTGCTAGTCAAAATCCTGAAGATCGCTTTTCTTATGCGCAGCAATGAAAGGAAATTGTTGGACAAATGCCAATATGGGAGGAACATTTTGGCAATATGTCACAATGTACAGGCCGTCGATTTCGCTTTATGAACAAAGAAAAAAAGAAAACAGTAAATAATTAGATCACTGATTAATATATATATATATGTGTGTGTGTGTCCGCGTGTGTGAGTTTGCTCTTCTTGTTCAAATATCCATATATATAACAAGCATACACTTAATTAAAGATATATATATATATATATATATATATATTTATATATATATATATTTACCTTTATATATATATATATATATATATATATATATATATATATATATATATATATATACCTTTGTATTTCGCGCATTTCATGTCCAATCTCATATTGATACGATAAGTATATATTTAGTTAAGGAAATATATACAGACGCCTATAAACAAACAGACAGACACACACAGACACACACACACATACACACACACACACACACACACACACACACACACACACACACACATATATATATATATATATATATATATATATATATATATATATATATATATATATATTAGTAAATGTATTTGCATTTATAAGTCCAGTTAAAACTACTACCCCATGGATGAAATGATCATCTGTATGAGGTAAATTGTTTCGGTTTCATTAATTATAATTCACTTATATGCTCCATAATAAAAATCTATTTATCTACATAAAATATTACACCCTAACGAACCCAGGACTAATTGGACAATTTACCCTGATGATCTCATGTGTTGAAACCTGGGTAGGTAATATCTGGCTCATTAGGATTTATTTAGTTTACTTTTGCTTTACTTAGCGTATTAACTTATTACTAGATGATTTTTTTTCTTTATACCAAAAAATTAAGATACTCGACGATTTCTTTCGCCCTGTTGGGAGGTTTCCCAAGCTTTCTTTTTCGTTTCCATTTTTCCTCGGATGACAATTTATTTGAAAATCGTACTGTCCAGGCTTTTTCACCTACCGAGTTTAAATATATTTACATTATCTATTTACAGACATACACATATACACATATATATATATATATATATATATATATATATATATATATATATATATATATATATATATGTGTGTGTGTGTGTGTGTATGTGTGTGTGTGTACATACATACATATATATATATATTAATCTCTACATATCTATAAATATATATGTATATATCATATATTTATATCTCTCTCTCTCTCTCTCTCTCTATATATATATATATGTATATATGTGTGTATATATATATATGTGTTTTTCCTTTTGTTATATATCCTCTCTATCTCTCTATCTATCTATCTATGTATATATATATATATGTATATATATGCATATATCTATCGTATATTTTTTACACATATATATATGTATATATATATATATATATATATATATATATATATATATATATATATATATATATATATATATATATATGGTGTGTGTGTGGTAATATATTTTGAAATCGATATATGCATATTCAAACAGCGCAATAATCAGCCAATTCCTTCCCATTCTGAATTCAATTATCATAAGATTTCATATTACAGAAGTTGCTCTGAAATTTGACTTTGCCCAACCGCAATCGATTTGTATCAAGAAAAAATTGTTTCCGTCTAATGCCTGCATATAGCAGAGATCTATCTATCTATCTATCTATCTATCTATCTATCTATCTATCTATCTATCCGTATAAATTTGTGTATGTACGTGTATTTAGAGATTTGGCTGAAGAAGCAAAGCCTCAGCAAAAACCCCAAGATTCATTTCAACAAGGACTGTCGTAATTCGATCTCGACCTTCGCAACTTGGACGTACAGGTTGGCGACAAAAACAACTGAAGAAAAGAAATTAAATGCATGTTGTTCATTCCCAAATTGCTGTCAGCGAGGAAAAGAGAGAGAGAGAGAGTAGACTCCGCTGTTACTCAGTTTTTTGCCATGGTCTCTAAAGTCACCTCGCATCGACAAAACTTCAGGGTAAATTGCTTAGATAAAAATTTAATGTCGCCCTGAAGATGACCTTGGATGAGACTGAAAGCAGTTGTGATCATAAAAATGAATATAAAGGAAAAAAACTTCGTCGCCTTCCTTAATGAATTTTATATCAACATTAAGAAATCGATTAGAGAATTGGAGAGGGTCACAGTAAAAAATAAACATTATATGTGCAAATTATTGAACGAAACAGGCTTGATTGAAGATATGCTATATATATATATAATATATATATAATTATTTATTTTTAAAAATTATAATATAAATATGTTATAAAATCACTACAAAAATAGCCATTTTGTTTCAACACCTCTGGTGTCTTATCATGTGATTCAACATCATCACTTGATAAGGCACAGAGTGTGTTGAAACAAAATGGCTATTTTTGTAGTGATTTTATAACATATTTATGTTATAATTTTTTAAAATAAATAATTATATCTGCTCTACTATGTATTGGGCACTCTTTTAAGAATAGTAATTGTTGGTTATTGGAATTCATTCCGTATACACCAATTATATACTTGGGTATATATATATATATGTGTGTGTGGGGGTGTGTGTGTGGATCTAAGTATATGTATATGCATGTATAGCTGGCAACTCTTATTCGAGGATACCAGGCTACTAGGGCGGGGAGCCTAATCCTTGTTGCAGACGCTTGCTCAGGCTCATTAGTGGTTATTAAACACTCACTGAGCCCACCTGTGGTTTATATTGCAACTATACCGAGCAGACCTTAGTTACAGTTTCTAGGAATGACCGTGTTATCTTGCGTGATCAACAAATTGAACACGATCAGCACGCTCAAACCCTCGGCCATGATGACTTGTGACTTCGTGCTAGCACAGCTATCAATGCCCTCCTCCAAGGGTTTCATCTACCAAATTTCACTTTTAAGGCTTGGGACAACCCGTAGTAATGTTATCATGAACTTTCCACATGTGCCGCACGCTGGGATTGATCCCTCGTGTCCAATAATATCAGGAAGTCTCCTTCCAAAAAAAAAATCAACGATGGTGCGATTAGAATCCGCATCTCATGGTCAGAATGCGAAACTTCTAACCATATATCCATATATATATATATATATATATATATATATATATATATATATATATATATATATATATATATATATATATATATATATATATATGTATTGCCAAAATATAAATTTGCAAGGTTTCTTTATGTGTTTAAATGTGTCCTAACATTAAAAAAAATCTACACAATCATTAAAGAACAAAATATCCTTGATAATGGCTAATTTCCAATAACTTGGACCGATTTTAAACTTGAATTAAATTTAAGTGTCTAATGATTTTTTTCTTTTTCTTTCAGATTTATTAACTTAAGTTTTTGGCAATTTCGACCATGGAAAGATTTACAATCAAACAATGTATTACAGTTATCGAAGCCTGTTACGAAAATGGACGTTAAAACAGAAATGCATTTCGCGCGCTTCGCGATTTTTTTGGTCAATATAATCGACTAGCCGAGAGTGCAATTAGAGAAATTTTTCATAATTTCAAATCGATCAGTGGCAGATGTGAAAACATTGCGTGCTCGTTTACGCCGTTCAGGTGGAAACATTGCTGCAGTGCACGAGAATATGGCCGAAAACCCAAACACCTCTATTCGTCATTCCGCGCAGGAACTGAACCTCTCTACAACAACGTTATATCGAAATTTTGACATAAGATTTATCTTTAGACCCTTACAAAATTCAACTGACACAAGTACTGAAACCTGCTGACCATTTGAAGCGAAGTACATTCATCAATTGTAAGCACGAGCAAAGACAAGCCGCTGAAGGTCTTTTGCAAAAAAATTCACTTTAGTGATGAAGCCATCATGGTGGATTCGTTAATAAGTAGAATTGTCGCATTTGGGCTGATGAAAATCCAAGGAAGAATGGTTGAAAAGCCACTGCATCCACAAAAGGTCACTGTTTGGTGTGCATTTTTTGCTAGCCAAAATATTGGGCTGTATATTTATAAATTTGAACAGACATTTTTGCAATAGGCTTCGATAACTTTAACACGTTGTTTGATTGTTAATCTTTTCATGGTTGAAATTACCAAAGACTTAAGTTGTTAACTCTGAAAGAAAAAGAAGAAAAAAATCATTAGACGCTTAAACTTAATTCACATTTAAAATCGCTCCAAGTTATTGGAACACTCTATGTCCAGAAAAGAAAACATTTATATGAATACAAGAAAAATGAAATAAAAAGATTAATTACACTAACTTGTCAGCCATCTTTAACGATTAATTGACTGGATTGTCTGTTTAACAACATAACAACTTCTTATGTGTAATTTAATGTCGAAATTTAATTTTCTTGGGAGCACCGGAAGTAATAAAAATATGTTAGATAATTGGTTGCTTTGGTGATTTTGTTCAGCAAAACATCAACACCTCCATGGGTTATTTAACGCCGAAATCTAAATATTTTGAACACAATTATAAGGCTTCAATTATAATTTGAACGAAATTGCATGCCTTCAACTACAGAGAAAATGTATTTTTGTTCATTTGGTGAATAAAATATAGTGGTGGTAATTTTCCTATGAATATATAATGTTGATATTTTTTTTTATATATAAAACAGGCATTGCTTGTATGTTGATTGTAAAAACATATTTTCATATTATTTTTTTCTGGGGTGGGGGTCAATATTTTCCAATACCTGAGGTCCTAACAAGTGGTATCACCCCGTGTCAAAAACACCAATAAAAAGTGGTACCATGCTCTTATAAACCTCCAATCTCCCGATCAGTTGCCTTGCTGCCAGATGTAGTTTATTATCATCCACTGAACTACTGTCTTTAATGAAACTTATATATATATATATATATATATGTGTGTGTGTGTGTGTGTGTGTGTAAAATGTGTATGTATATAAATATAAAATATATGTATGTAAAATGTATGTCTATATATATATATATATATATATATATATATATATATAAAAAAATATATATATATATATATATATATATATATATATATATATATATATATATATATATATATAAGGTAATTATACTCGTTTCGAAAAGCTTTGAATTTTTGATTTGCCAATAATCAAATCAATCACGAAGGAAAAAAAGGTTTTAAAAACAGAAAGAGCTACAAACATGAAAGTCTGTCGAAAAACATCGCACAGATAAAGGGTTTGAAGCCCAAAGAAAAAACCCCGACACGAGTAAACAACTAACTAAAAAGAGCTCAATACAACCGTAGAGCAGACCTAGATAAACCTAGTGAGCCAGACAAACCTACCCAGGTTTCACCTAAGCGGATCGTCAGGGAAAGCAGGGAAATATATATATATATACATGCAATTTTTATATATATTTATATATTATATATGCGCGGTACTTATTGGAAATCGCTCAATATCAGTGATAGGGCTAATATATTTCGTTGGATTGATGTGAGTTTGTGACCCTGGGTTTCACGCTAATTGCGATCGTCAGACAAACTGATTCATTTTTAAATTTTGGATTTATATATGGTTGTGTATATCGGTGTTTTTATGGTAGTTGGAGGGAAAATTGTCGTCGGAACGCCACTCATACTTACGCAAACATATATGCATGCACGTTCACTAATTGACTTACGCAGACACACACACACACACACACACACACGTGCGCGCACGCTCACTCAACGTGACTCACACAAACATAAACATATGTGAATAGTGTGGAATTGGATATATATGCGCATCCTTGTGTCGTTGTGTATATACATACGCATTTAATCGCTGTATTCAATGTTGGATTGTGTAGCGAATATTTTTTTATGTCTGTTGCGCTGTCAAAGCGCAGTCCATTTTTCTATTTTGTTCACTGAATAATATTTTTTCGCACGCACGTATGTATGTATGATGGGGTCTGTGTAAGACTATGGTAGGTAAAAATTGCTATTATTTTTAATTTTTTAAGGCTGTTTTGTTATTACTTTAAAGCCGGTTATTTGCTTGTTTTTGGCGATTGCGCATATGTAAATGGTAGAAATTTCAATTTGTAATACTTATTATTATTTATGTGGTGGTATTAATTTTGCTGGGAGAGGGAAAAGTATGTATATTTGTGGACTGATACGGTAATGGTAATTGTGGACTAATACGGCAAAGGTAATT
>CAHIKZ030000947.1:35000-70000 GCA_903632075.3 Acanthosepion pharaonis
AATAAATCCGTTGGTATATAATCCAAGTGGATCCTAATAGTATAAAATATTACAACTGATCCACAAAAGGGCGCAACATATTTATTATAACAGAGCCCAAAAATATATATGCATATGTCTATATAAGGAGACTGACGTAATATTCGTCAGCTGAAATAGACCCCCTCCCATATGAGTTAATTCTGAGTTTGTTGTGTAATATATATATATATATATATATATATATATATATATATATATATATATATATATAATAAGAGGTTATACTAGTTCCAACGAGAGAAGTGTGTATATTAAAAAGAAGAGAGAAACCGAAAATGTTTTTGGTTGTAATGCGGATTTAAAAAAAAAATACTATCCTTTATTTTTCCATAATTTTGCTATACGTGTTTCCGGTCTCGCGACCTTCATCAGGCAAAGCGTGGAGATTTCCACATATTATTAAAAATAATTAATTTTTTTCTTTATGTTTTTCGATGTTAAATATTCTCGATATGAGCCATTCTCTTTTTTGTGTTAGTGATCCAAACGTCTTTCTTGGACTGCCAGTGAAAATTTCTGCGTGAAGGACTATAAAACAATTAAGATTGGTTGGAGAAATGATGGAGTAGTTATCGGTATACTTATCTTTTAATGACCCCTGTGTGTTCTTGTATCTATTTCCATTTTCGTATGCATTTGTCAGCATGCGTCTATATATGTGTATATCCCCTCTCTATAGTTTCGTCTCTGATATGTTACTTTCAGCATCAAGACTCAAGAGAGTTTCGTAGAGCGGACTTGGTTATATATATATATATATATATATATATATATATATATATAATTATTTATTTTAAAAATTATAACGTAAATATTTTATAAAATCCTTCTAAATAGCCATTTTTGTTTTTCAGATCTGGTGTCTTATCAGTTTCATTTTTGATAAGACACTGGAGGTGCTTTTTGAAAACAAAATCGTTATTTTTGTAGTGATTTTATAACATATTTATATTATAATTTTTTTTTAAATCAAAATTATATCTGCTCTACTTGTATTGGGCACTTTTAAAAAATAGCAATTGTTGTTTATTGGAATTCATTCCGTATACACCAATTATATACTTGTATATATATATATATATATATATATATATATATATATATATATATATATATATATTCAAAAATTATAACGTGTGCATGTTATAAGATTCACTACAAAAAATAATATTTTGTTTCAACACTACTAGTGTCTTATCAAGTGATGGTGTTGTTTGCAAAATAAAAGGTTTTACGAGTTCCAAAAACAAGCAAATCCCCTCAATAGAGGAAGCATTACTGCGTAACCAATATGCCCTCTACGGAACGGGTTTCGCTTGGTTTTTGAACTCTTTATTTTTCAATCGACTCCTTCACTTGATAGGACGCCAGTAGTGTTGAAACAAACTGCAATTTTTATAGTGATCTTATAACCTGCATATGTTATAAATTTGAATATATATTATTTGCTGTACTGAGTATTGTGCACTCTTTTAAGAATAGTGTTTTGGGGTTATCAGAATTTTATTCCATTTGTACCAAACCTGTATATATATATATATATATATATATATATATATATATATATATTTATTTGTGTGTGTGTGTGTGTGTGTGTGTGTGTGTGTGTGTGTAACTATACTGTTTCGAAATCATTCGAATTGTTGATTTGCCAGTAATCAAATCAATCTCGAAGGAAAAAAAGGTTTTGAAAAAAGAAAGAGCTAGAAACATGAAAGTCTGTCGAAAAAAAATCGTACAGATACAGGTTCAAAGCCTAAAGAAAAAAACCCGAAACAAAACAGCTTTCCCTGACGATCCGCCTAGGTGAAACCCGGGTAGGTTTGTCTTGCTCACTAGGTTTATCTATCTATCTATCTATCTATTCATCTATCTATCTATCTATATATATATATATATATAGTGTTTGTGTGTATGTGTTTGAATTAGTAGACTCCATTTTGAAATGATGCAATTTATATATGGCACTCCCTCACCACCAATTTATACACTCAGAAAATTCATTGGTAAATTCACGTACTTATAAAATAATTAGTTTCCTAATCGATGACATATATTTTATGTCATCTTTTTTCTGTTGCTTTTTATCCTAAAAACTCTGGCTCTATACACTCTTCATTATTATTATTATTATTATTTTATGACTAATTTTATTCCATCTCATTATTGTTGCTTTTTATCCCAACACTCTGGCGCTATACACTCTTCATTATTACTATTATTTTATTACTAGATTTATTCCATCTTATTATTGTTGCTCTTTACCCCAACACTCTGGCGCTATACACTCTTCATTATTACTTTTATTTTATGACTAGTTTTATTCCATCTTATTATTGTTGCTTTTTATCCCAACACTCTGGCGCTATACACTCTTCATTATTACTTTTATTTTATGACTAGTTTTATTCAATCTTATTATTGTTGCTTTTTATCCCAACACTCTGGCGCTATACACTCTTCATTATTACTATTATTTTATGACTAGTTTTATTCCATCTTATTATTGTTGCTTTTTATCCCTAACACTCTGGCGCTACACTCTTCATTATTACTATTATTTTATGACTCGTTTTATTCCATCTTATTATTGTTGCTTTTTATCCTAACACTCTGGCGCTATACACTCTTCATTATTACTATTATTTTATGACTCGTTTTATTCCATCCTATTATTGTTGCTTTTTATCCCAACACTCTTGCGCTATACACTCTTCATTATTACTATTATTTTATGACTCGTTTTATTCCATCTTATTATTGTTGCTTTTTATCCCAACACTCTGGCGCTATACAATCTTCATTATTACTTTTATTTTATGACTAGTTTTATTCCATCTTAATATTGTTGCTCTTTACCCCAACACTCTGACGCTATACACTCTTCATTATTACTATTATTTTATGACTCGTTTTATTCCGTCCTATTATTGTTATTTCAACTCACTTCGTTAATACGTGTTTTATTTTTATTTCTATTTAAGTTTTACTCTTGTTTCTTCCATGTTGCGTTCTTCTTTATCACAACACACTCGATTAGAACTTAATTTATTTTTACTGCTTTTGAACAGGTTGCCTATTCCTTCTGATGAGCGGAGTCAGTCTAAACTGAGACTTCGTTCCCATCATGCCTCAGCTGTGTTGATAAATGATCTTCAATTAATTTCGCACCAGTGATCGATTTGCTGAAATCGTCATCGTGTTGGGTCGATGTCACATATTTTTCTCGAGAAAATACTGATTTTACAAGACATTGCACAGGGGAAAGTGCCAAGGGTCAAGTGTCATAGATTTGGAGCTCGATATGAGAATCGAATTATTGATCTCGTCTATTCTTTATTGGGAAAGAAATTCACTAATCTATTTCTCCATTAGCACATCGAAGATTAAATCCACCTCCACACACACACGTACACACACACAAGCACACGCACACACATATATATATACACACAAATTATATATATATATGTGTGTGTGTGTGTGTGTGTGTGTGTGTGTAAAATAGTGGATAGCGGCTCTGAAATCAGAGATCCGAGTTCGAATTCGAGTCGAATCCATTCGATTCACTTACGTGGTAAAAACCTTCGGAAATTTCTGAATTCTTTTGTTTTCCCCCCAGCTATGGGTAAATAGCAGGAGAGACAGGGTTCTATAGCCTTGGATAGCAACTGGTCTAGGAGAAGGACAACTCTGAATTCAAAATCTGCGGAGGGCCGTTTGGGGACCTTGTGGCACGTAGTGCACCAGGTCACTGTATTCGGCCCTTCAAAAAGTGTGGATGGTTCTGCACAAAGCCTTCACCACTATAATCAAATCATACGTGCAAGTGTCTGGCTGTCGGTTCCTAGGAACTGAGCTGCTTCCCCTCATAGGTCGAACACGATGGGAGAGTCCACCATATATATATATATATATATATATATATATAAAGAGAAAGAACAGATAGATTAAGAATCCACGGTTCTTAGCATTTACTTTTTTTTAAAAAAGTGCTCAATAGTCGAGCAAAATATTATAATAATATTTATATTTATAAGAATTTTGATATAAGCTACCCGATTTGTTTTCTGATTTCACAATTAAATCATTTTCATAAGTTCCCTAACATCACCTGATGATGGAAACAATTTTTAAGTACTGAAACAGAAATTTTTGTAACGATCTAAAATATTTTATAATATAAATATTATTATATTATTATTATTATTATTTATTATTATATATATATATATATATATATATATATATATATATATATATATATATATATATAGATAGATAGATAGATAGATAGATAGATAATATTAGTGGTTAATACACACACACACATATATATATATATATATATATATATATATATATATATATATATATATATATATATATATCAATACACACACACACACATATATACATATATATATATATATATATATATATATATATATATATATATATAAACTTCAAGAGGATAGAATCCAGGTAGAACTCAATGTCTAGGACTGAGTAAGAATATGATAAAAAGCCCTAAATTACTATATATATATATATATATATATATATATATATATATATATATATATATATATATATATATATATATATATGTATTACTGTACGTCAAAAGTATGACTCGGGTTTTTCATATTCAGTAGAATAAAGGTAACTTAGCACGTAAGTGAACAATTCTGGTGTCAGACGCCTTCGAATATCACTCGCACTATTAGTACTTGCTCGACAATACTCGCCGGAATAGTAATCCGTATAGTGATCCGAATAAATAAATAGTATAGTGAATAGAGTAGAGAATAGCGGTCCATATAGTAATAGAGGATAGACTAGAAATAACGATCCTCTAGACATCATGTGATTTCCCATATATGCGTTTCTTTTATGGTCCCGTGGTCTACTTAATTCAATAATGGGATCGCCTGTGTTTGCTCTCTGGCGATCTACGTTCAAACGTTATCGGCACAGACGCTTTATCCCTATATAACACTTCCCAAATATTTAATATGTTGTATTTATTTGGTTTTGGTATCCCCGATTTGTAATTTGCATTTTGGGCTGTCCCTTTTGCTAACAAGCATGCATTAACAAAGAAAATTATAAGAATGAAAAAATATTCCATTGACTGTAAATTTATTCAGGTCAAAGCACTCGGAAGGAAACTTAAAATAAATAAAATCAGTTACACTAAATATTGATTTTCAAGAACTCTATCCGAAGGGTTATGCTTGGTTTAAGATTTTCACGAGTTTTACCCGTGAAAATATCATGGCTTTCCTCTTCGAATATTATTTTTTTTTTCTCAGTGAAATTAAACAGCGTCTCTGATATGTTTTTTCCTGATTCCATCGCGTTCAAAACGGAACAGTCTATTATTTATGAGGTATTGACAGGAGGTTTCTTTATTTCTTCTTTTATTTTACACACTGAAACCAAGTATCCTCTCTAATATGATTTTTCCCCGAAGTCAAATAAGAACAGTGCATTATTTATGACGAATTGACAGGGCATTTATATCTTTATCATAAGGAAAGCAACTAGCATCGCTTATATGTCTTTTTCCGTAATAATTATATCTTTGGTTAAACTTTCAATGCTCTCGAGTTTTAGTTTTAGTTTTATTAATTTATATATATATATATATATATATATATATATATTGTTATGGTCCAAGTCCTTGTACCACGGTGATGGTCCAAGGTAGAACCAATAAAGAAGAACTCGAACACGGATATGGAATAACACAGATATTACAAACAGGAATATATACAGAGAAGTAGAAAAGTGTTAGTACGAACAATCAGGTTTAGTAGGGAGGACAATGTAGTTTGGATCAGTATCACTATTCCAATGTCTTGCAGTAATTATCTGAACGCGACTCTGTTTCAGACTGCCTCTGACTCGACTGACTGACTCGCTCAATCTGACTGACTTATGACGGACCTCACTCCAGACTTCAGACTGAACGGTATTTAGTCAGCCCCCACAAGGGCATCAGGTGGCACAAGGCCGGTTTAACGTGGGATCTCCGAGCCCGTGGACTCAGCCAAAAATATACCCTTTGAACCCGTATAAACGGGTTCAGGGTCGGTTTACCTCCCCGAAAGAGACTCCGCCCTTCGGCGTAGCCTCGTTCGGGTTCCTCCCCGCCCGAAGGCAGAGAGTTCAACCGATCAGCCGATCAACCGATGATATATGATATAAATATATATTATGTTATAATATATATATATGACATAATATGTATGCATATGATATAAATATATATATATATGATATATATATATACATATATATATATATATGATATAGTATATATATATATATATATATATATGAATGATATAGATTAATATATTATATATATATGATAATATATATATATGATATATATATATCTGATATAAATATATATGTATATATATATAAATATATATATATATGATATAATATATATATGATATAAATATATATTATGATATAATATATATATGACATAATATGTATATGATATAAATATATATATATGATATAATATATATATATATATATATATATATATATATAGAGTATATATATAATTATATATATATATATATATATATATATATATATATATATATATATATATATATATATAAATGGTTAAATCTATGACAAAAAATGTCGAAGGGCTAAAGTAATGTTTTCGTTAATGTCACTAGTTATGCGTACAAAGGTGAGCGGATGTTGTGAATTTTAAATTTAAATTTATTTATTTTTTCCTTAAGATATATGTTTGGGTATATAGTGTATTCAATTTAATTTAATTTCTTTTATTTATTTTTTTTCATGTTTCCATTACTGTTCTTATTAAATATCGCACATTGTTATCATAGAAGACCTGCCAAGGAAGGTGAAATGTTGTAAGAACTTGTCCGTATATTTACTATAGATATCTAGCAATCAAAGCACTTTCTATACAGTCACGACAATACGCGGATGTGGCGGCGATGTAGCGTCTTCAAAGATTCGAGGAAAACTGACACTTGATCTGAAGAATAGGCAGTCTAAATAGTTTAAGCGGATTTTCTTCAAAGTCAGTGGAATCCCCGAATATTCTTCTAATCGCAATTTAATGTTCAGTCGCAGTTTCCTTTGATTGTACCCTTCACACGTTCAATATTTTCGGTGTCTGTTGAGAAATCTTTTAAAACTTGAGCCGCTTTTAAAATAGATTTCCGGCTCACACGTCGTAGTTTTATGTGGCGTTCAATCAGTGAATCATCTCCGATTGTTTGTTCAGAAGAATATCTAACTATTTAAGCAATATAAGCTGCGTATCAGTCGCTCAAAGAATACGCACCCTCACACAATGGTATCTCATCTGCTAACCGACTAATTCCCACATGAGAGTCTCTGGTCACGCATGCGCAGTAAAATCCCTAGTGTTCCGTTGCCAAGTTATATAAAAGCTAAACCAGAGTTTCTCTAAATATTCAAAATGTTTGAATATTTTTTTCCGACAGAAGTCGGAGAATATTTTGGACTGAATAACAATAATAAATATAAGCTAATCGCCCAGACATTGTTATTAGGGAGCGGAAACAAAAAAAAAAAAACATCCTTATTAATATGGCAGTTTCTGCAAACTGCAATGTATTTTTGAAGATCTTCAAAAATCTATCAAAATACAAAGACATCGAAATCTCAAAAATGTGGCACATGAGGCCATCATCAATTCCAGTTGTATTTGGAGCACTCAGAATGATTGGCAAAGATTCCAATAAACTTGTTGAAGGAATCCCTGGTAGCTCAAGCTTTAAAAATACATAATAATCCATCTATATATATATATATATATATATATATATATATATATATATATATAGATATATATATATACGATAATTTGTGTAACAATTGGCGGGGGCAGTGTGCAATTAATGATGAACCACCCGGTGCCGTGCTAACTTGGTCCCGTTGACGCGGACTGATATCGCAATCGATGACGGTTCGTATATTATAATACGCCACATATATCTTCAAGAACGCTTTGCTAATTTTTAGAAATTCATTCTAAACTTTGAAAATTATAATTAAAAAAACATAAAGTTGGGGCTTTAAGTCATCGAGAGAATGTTTTTTTTTTTATTATTCACACTACATCCTTCATTTATATTATTTATGATAGCAATTAAAAGCTTATACAATTTAATACTTAAATAGTTTTAATGCGAGTTTTATATTACGATTCGGAGCATATCTTTTGGAATTTGGCAATAGCTTGAGAAAAAATAAATTTAAAATATATTTGATGATACATTGCTCTTAGTAGGCCGAAAAATAAGCAGACTCTGAAATTCCAGATTGAATCTACAGATCGTCATGGATTACGCAGACCTTCCAATGTTTACACAAAAAATATTATGCTTTGAAAACTTTTGCATTAAACATAATTTTGGTTGTAAAAATGAGGATAATATAATATTCCTTCTTGCCGTCAGTTTTGACGACATGGGTACACTAGTAATGATATATATGGGCTGCAGAATTAATTTCAACTGGGAATTAATTTCAACTCGGAAATAATTTCAACTCGGAACGAATTTCAAATGAAAAAAAGTAAATAAAAAAAGTACCACTTTATTCATTTGCAACAAAAAAGAATGACGGTTTCAGAAAAGATGAATTCTGAATTATCTTATCTACTAGGGATTTTTAATACTAAATTAAAAAATTAACACCAACTACATTATTTTTCGGAATTTTAAATCGAATTGAAATTAGTTCCGAGTTGAAATTAACTCCGAATTGTAATTAATTCCGAGTTGAAATTAGTTCCTAGTTGAAATTAATCCCGTGTTGAAATTAATTCCGAGTGAAATTAGTTCCGAGTTGAAATTAATGCCGATTTGAAATTAATTCCAATCTGAAATCAGTTAAATTAGTTCCGTGTTGAAATTAGTTCTGTCGTATAAATTAGTGTCTGGACGTAAAAATACCTGGGTTAGTGTCCAAACGCGTGGTAAGCCCGCTAGGTTTCAAAGATGACGAGTTTGGCTGAGATGCTTCGTCCGCCGTAGCCCGGTACACACTTCTCTTCGGTCTTTTCAATAGATGTATATGTTTATTCCTTGTTTCCTGATTACGACTGGCTTTCAGGTTCCTTATAAATTCTTTTTCATTCCTTATAGCCGCTTGCGTTTTAGAGGCAATATCGACTTGCTTGGGGTGAATTGATAAAAAAAAAAAAAAAATGAGAGTATTAAAGAAGATATCTCTAAGGGGAGATAACCACCTTGAGCTTTGTTTTGACAATCTACTTTGTACTAAAGCCCAGAACAAGATTTATTTGAGGAAGAATTGCGCTATATCAAACAAATCCTTTATACAACAATGGAAATATCTTATATATTCGTCTAATGCGAGTTCTCGCCTACCGTGCGACCCCCAAATTTTCACTTATAAAAAATGATTTTATCATGTATCTTGTGTAACAAGGGAGTTCCTTTTTAGGGACACCAAATTACAATAAACTAACCTCTTTTCCTCAATCTCTTTATCCCATCTTCTAATTAAATAAGTTCAAAAAGTCAAAGAGAATGATAAAAGTATCGTTAGTAAAGCTATACTCGATGCGTAAACGCGTCCAGCCATAAACAACCGAACGAGAAACACCTAAACATCTTATAAGCGTAAACAATTTAAAACATGCATATTCACTATGTTTGTATTTTATAATACGACACTAATATGTGACTATTACATGCATTAGATATGTTTGATGCACCATTCAAATGAAAACTCAACCGTCGAGACAACGTAGTAGTAGTAAGATAAACATATATATTATTTTTTTCTGTTGAAGATACAATCTCCCAAGGGATATTTAAATTTATATACAATGTTGGTTTTCTGAAATACGTTGCTTGGTGGGCGGAGTATTTACAAATTATTAAATTGAATATATTGAATTTCGTATAGTATATACTAAGAAACTTGCCCGTGAATATGAGAGGATCCTATTGAAAATAAGTAGACAAAACTTGCCCCCCCACCCAAATCTTTTGAACAGGAGTAGGGTTTTATCCTTTGTTTCGTGTTTCGGATTATCTTTCCGGTTCCTTCTAATGTCTACTTCAACTCTATACTTCTAACGACTCTGCCTAAACTCTGTAATGTTATTTATTTATTTTCTTCCTTCAGTAGGAGTAGATAGGTTTTTTGAATAGGAGTAGAGGTTTATCCCTTGTTTCCTGTTTAGGATTGGGTTTCCGGTTCCTTCTAAAGTCTACTTCAACTCTATACTTCTAACGTCTCCACCTAAACTCTGAAATATTATTTATTTATTTTCTTCCTTCAGTAGGAATAGATAGGTTTTTTGAATAGGAGTATAGGTTTATCCCTTGTTTCCTGTTTAGGATTGGGTTTCTGGTTCCTTCTAAAGTCTACTTCAACTCTATACTTCTAACATCTCCGCCTAAACTCTGAAATGTTATTTATTTATTTTCTTCCTTCAGTAGGAGTAGATAGGTTTTTGGAATAGGAGTATAGGTTTATCCCTTGTTTCCTGTTTAGGATTGGGTTTCCGATTCTTTCTAAAGTCTATTTCTGGTCTATATTCGTAACGCTTGTCCTTTCTACGCTAATATAACTCGACATAGTAACCATCCAACTTGAGTGGCTCTTGAGCCTTGGATTCGGTGAATATTAGTAAACAAAACTTCTCGCTTCTGGAACACTGTTTCGCTTCCACGCTTTCCAGCTAAAATTGTTCTTCACAAATTTAAATGCAATTCCATTTCTTATCTATTGTCTTCCTGGTTACTTTTTATTTATTGTTATCGCTCCTTAATATTTCTCTTTCTTTTTCTTAGTCTTTCATACTCGGTAACCCCCCTTGCATCTCAGTGGCTTTATTACCTTGCTTAAATCATTAAAACATATTTGTGTCAACCAGAAAACGTATAACTATTATTTAGAAGTGCAAAGCATTTGACTGTAATCTTTTTTAAGTGTCGATGTCGTGTTGTTTGTAAAAGAAAATATTTCATGATCTCAATCCTCATAGCGGGTGGTCATAGAAGTAATTACGATTGTGTGAAGAATAATAAGATCAGTTCTCGCTGCATTTAACGCTAACCATTGACCTACATGTTGGGAAGTTAGCTTCGTCCGTTTGCAGCTTGGTGGGTCGGTCGGGAAATCAAGATTCCCACCCAGTCATGCCTTTCTCTGAACTTTTGTAGGATAAAGTCACTTTTAATTACTATTGAAATATTTAGTAGTTTCCCCATTAGTCGTAAGGTGGCTTTCATTGAAGTCTAAGTTGAGGAGAGAATGGATATATTGAGTTGGTTTGGAGAACAAATATCTTCAATACCACCGCACTCTCCTCGGATTAGTCTTACAACCATATCACGTTGAAACCGAAGTTAAGCAATGTCAATCCTGGCCTGTACTTAGATGGGTGACTGCTTCGGAATAGCAAGTGCTGTAAACTTGGCTGTTCGGCTGGTATGACATGGCCATATCGCGTTGAATCCTTGGTTCTCATACAATGACTGAAGTTAAGTAACGTCGAACCTAGTCAGTAGTTGGATGGGTGACTGCTTCGGAAAAACAGGTGCTGTAAACTTGGCTGTTCGGCCGAAATGACTTATGGCCATATCACGTTGAATCATTGCTTCTCATATAATGACTGAAGTTAAGTAACGTCGAACCTAGTCAGTAGTTAGATGGGTGACTGCTCCGGAATACCAGGTGCTGTAAATTCGGATGTGCGGCTGGTATGGTTTACAGACATATCGCGTTGAAGCAGCGGTTCTCATACGATCACCGAAGTTAAGCAACATCGAGCCTAATCTGTAGTTAGATGGGTGACATCTAGGTGATCCCAGGTGCTGTAAACTTGTAGGTGCGGGTTATATGTCTTATGGATATATTTAGTTGAAACACCGGTTCGTGTACGATCACTGAAGTTAAGCAACGTGAACCTGGTTAGTACCTAGATTGGTGACCGCTTGGAAATACAGGGGGATAAAGTGTTCTTCAAGTTTGTTTCGAGTACTCTAATTATCATAAGCACAACTATCACAGTCACGTTACACAACTGTTTCAGTTCTCTTACTATATCTACACACTTATACAGCTTTTCTTTTTTTTATCAGTTCAATTAATCAAGGCGATAAGGCCACTAAGACGCAAGGGATTTAAAGTGAAGGCTTTAGAAAGAATCGGAAACCCAATCCTAAACAGGAAACAAGGTATAAAACACATATATCACTGCCTCTAGTAATTGTGTTCACACAAATATGTATATGCACAAAAGCTGTGTATCACCTGTCACGTACTCAATTGTGAAAGCTGAATAACATATATAATATTTTATTTGTTCAAAGATTCAAAGAAAATTTAATTTCGGTATTAAATGACCCATAAGGATTTGATATGCTCATAAACAGATAATTTGAGGTTATTTAAGAACATGACTCAGCTTTTTAGCTAAAATAAACAGACGGATTTTCTTAAATAGCTTCGTTTAATTTTTTTATCGCAGATTGAAGTGTTGGGTGAAATTAACTCTAGGCATGTATTTTAAAGTTAAACTATTTCTGTTCAATGGACAGGGGAGAAACGTCAACCAGACGATAGGCGAACTTATTTATTTATATTATTTTTTGTTTCGATTAATCTGTGTTTAAAATGATATCAATGTTTCATATCCTGCATAATTAGATCTGGTCTCCTGATCTGGAATACGTGATGCGTTTGATTTTTTTTTTTTTTCATATGCCATTTCATAGATCTAAATCTTTTGAACAGTTCCTACTGGATCGCCATTACCGCCCTGTCAAGCTTGTTATACATTTTCTAAAACATTCTTAATTTTCTTGCTGTTGTTTATGCTTTCATCAGTTCTATCGTTACTGGCGGAATCTTGCCTTTAGCCGTTTCTCTGTTTCAGCATAACTTCTCCAAGAACAAAATTAAATTCTGCTTATGCAAATATCAAATAAATAATAAATTTAAATTTATCTTCCTTAATGTTAAATTTATTTCTGTTTCTTTCTATGATCAGGCCCAGTGCCGGCAATTGTACAAACTGCAAATGGGTAAATAATAGTCGCGATGAGGCGTCTGGCTTACAGTGGGTTACAGTTGTTGTAGGCCATCGAGCACGATGGGATAGAGTGGGCTCTATAGCTATGGATAGAGCCAATGCGGTGATGACACGGCATCGCGAGTTGGAGGACTTACTCGACTGAAGACTGGCCCCTATTGAATCAACAACGGCGTACCCATAACTAATGGGAGTCTTCAAGTTGTAGGCCATCGATTGGAGAGAGATGGACTCCGCCCGGTCAACTTGCACCAAAAAACACGCTAACAAGCAATGAATGATTCTACGGCTTTCGACACATGTGGAGGGAACTGGTCATAAGTTCACTTGCAGTGTGATCATACGACCACACCCAGTCAGGTGGGAAGGGTGCTGCTGATGATGATGATGATGGTTACTATTAGTACTTTTCAGATAAAATCTTGACTCAAGAGTAGCTAATCTTAGTAAATAAATTTAGTTAGCAATTTAGTTTTATAGAACATAAATTCGAACCTAGTGGGGGTTCGATTGTAACTGAATTAAAGATGGATGTCTACTGGGGTCTCAAGAGCTATAACCTTGAGCCAGATTGAAATATGCTTACAATATATCCTCAACGTGTAATTTGATATCTAAAAGGTTAGAGGGTAGGTGGTCGACACGTGGTAATTTTTAATTTAATTGGAAAGACTATACTGAATTGCTAGGTCAGCCTGCCACCCGATTCACTGTCTTTCAGTAGTCTATTCTCTTTTACAATAAACCTCTCTTTCTTTCATCTAAGCGCGTGTTGCTGTTCCTTCACTCGAGTACCACCTTTGTCTGTTTGTAACCTTCTTTAAGGACACAACAGTTTTTTTTTTTACTTTAAACCCTAAAAGTAATAACACTTAATAAACTAAAACTTGCACTTAGCACTTTTCGAAAATAAAGAAAATTATATTTTTTTTCTTTTCTTTTTTTAATTTTTTTTTTAATTTTCTTAATTCTTTAAATTCCGTGTAAATATTTTTGAAAAATCTATCTATTATTTTACATCGATCGCTAAACAAAAAGGACGAATAATAAGCAAAAACATGGAAACATTAACCGTAACCCTAACCCTGTGCCAAAAAATCATGAGAAATATAAGGAAAGGTTCTAAATGCATATTTTAGTTTATTTGAACAAAAGTGAAAACACATAGGAGAACCTGTTCAACATAATCTACAATTTGGTACAGCTAGACCCTTACACGGTTACCCCATTTTTTGGAGTATATATATATATATATATATATATATATATATATATAAACAATATCGAAATTGATTTGATTAATAAATCAAA
The DNA here is from genome assembly GCA_903632075.3 of Acanthosepion pharaonis. Classification (NCBI taxonomy): domain Eukaryota; kingdom Metazoa; phylum Mollusca; class Cephalopoda; order Sepiida; family Sepiidae; genus Acanthosepion; species Acanthosepion pharaonis. The sequence continues at coordinate 49,471 of CAHIKZ030000947.1, forward strand.
AATTCGAGGGTTTTTCGAAACGAGTCTAGTTATTTATATATAAATATATATATATATATATATAAAGAAAGAACAGTAAGATATATAATCAGGTGTTCTTATAGATATTTTCATTTTTACAAAACAGTGCTCAATATAAATTTACAGAGCATAAATATTATAATTTAACTGATTTAAAATATGTTTTTTTCGCTACACAGTTCTAACCATGTTTCAAAAATGGAAGCTAAAAGCTTGAATTTAATTTTGTAATTAAATTAAAGACATTAGTTCCATTTCATCCTCAAGCGAATTTATATATATATATATATATATATATATATATATATATATATATAAAGAGAGAGAGAGAGAGAGAGAGACGAAAAATTTATATATATATATATATATATATATATATATATATATATACGAAATGTTGATCAATAAAAATTTTTCGTTTAATTTTAAGGCATTCAGTTAATAAAATCTCATGGCTTTTTTTTTTCTGAATTTGTTATAAAACGCTTTGGCAATTTTCCTCACAGGCAATTTTCTCAATGGGAATTTTCAACACTGGCAATTTTCCGGATGCCATTTTTCCAGATGCAGTTTTTTCGTTCACGCTCTATGATACTTAGACTTTACGAATTCAGATACAGTACTAGATTGACAGTTAGGTCTCATCATTTATACATTTGAATTGACTAGATGTAACCGTAAGTTCTATGCTAACAGTTTCTTTCATCGCACTTCTCGCTTGTGGGACTCTCTTCCGGTTTTTACTTCTTAGTAATGTTTGATTTTCCAAAATGTAGATGCAATGACAACGGTTATCTTCTGTCTTCTTAATTCCTGTTCTTTTATTGTCCTCTCTCTTTAATAGTAGTTTTTCTCATATTCTATAACACTCAGTGACCTCTTGCGTCCTAGTGGCTTTATTGCCTTTGATCTTCAAAAATTTAAATGCAATATCAATCTTTATCTTTTGTCTTCTTAATTCTTGTTCTTTTATTGTCCTCTATCCTTAATAGTGGCTTTCTCATATTCTCTAAGACTCAGGAAGCTCTTGCGTCCTAGTGGCTTTATTGCCTTGGATTTTCAGAAATTTAAATGCAATGTCATCTTATGTCTTCTTAATACTCGTTCTTTTATTGTCCTCTCTTCTTTTCTCATATTTTCTAATATATTTCATGATAATTCACTGTATGTATATGGTACCTAGAATTCATCAATTTAAGCGCAGTACTAGATTGGCGGCAAGGTCTCATTTTACAGTTAAAATGGCTCGATGTAACCGTAAGTCCTATGCTAAGAGTGTCTTCTATCGCACTTCTGGCCTGTGGAAGTCTCTTCCGGTTTCTTGCTTTCCAAAGATTTGAGCGGAAAGGCAATTGGTATCTTGTTTTCTTAATTCCTGTCCTCTTAATTCCTGTTCTTTTATTGTTCACTCTCTTTAATAATGTTTTCATTTCCCCGTATTCTATCACACTCAGTAATCCGTTGCGTCTTAGTGGCTTTATTGCTTTGCTTGGGGTGAAAATGAGTTTTAAAAAATAGATAAATGCATAAATAAACGGAAATAAGAAAGAAAGATTGAAAACGACACATAATGAACGGAATAGAAAAAGAAATGTCGTAAAATATGGTAGGAAGGAATTTCCAAAGAAAGGGGAAGAAACAATAGGAAGGAAGGAAGGAAGGAAGGAAGGAAGGAAGGAAGGGAGGGAGAAGGAAGGAAGAGGGATGGAACGAAGATAGATGGAAGGAAGGAAGGAAGGAAGATGGAAGGAAGGAAGGAAGATAGAAAGATGGAAGGAAGGAAGGAAGGAAGGAAGGAAGGAAGGTAGGAAGGAAGGAAAGAAGGAAGGAAAGAAGGAATGAAAGAAGGAAGGAAGATGGAAGGAATGAAGAAGGAAGGAAGGAAGAAAGAATGAAAGAAAGAAAGAAAGAAAGAAAGATGAAGGAAGGAAGGAAGGAAGGAAGGAAGAAGGATGAAGGAAGGGGGAAGATAGAAAGATGGAAGGAAGGAAGGAAGGTAGGAAGGAAGGAAAGAAGGAAGGAAAGAAGGAAGGAAAGAAGGAAGGAAGGAAGATGGAAGGAAGGAAGAAGGAAGGAAGGAAGAAAGAATGAAAGAAAGAAAGAAAGAAAGAAAGAAAGAAAGAGGAAGGCAGGAAGGAAGGAAGGAAGATAGACGGACAGAAGGAAGGAAGGATGGAAGCAAGGAAGGAAGGAAGGAAAGAGGGAAGGAAGGAAGGAAGAAAGGAGGGAAGGAAGGAATTGCCACAAGGAAGAAAAAATGAATCTAAAAAGTGAAATCAGAAGCCAACGAAATAATTAAAGGAGCTCAGACAAAAACAAAAGAAATGAATGAAAGGAAGAGATAATAAAGAGAAAGAGGAGTAAATGACTCAATACAGAAAGAAATAACGAGAAAGAAAGAAAGAAAGAAGTAACAAATGAATGACAAGAAAGAAAGAAAGAAAGAAAGAAAGAAAGGAAGGAATGAAGAAAGATGGAAAGAAATAACTAATGAATGGTAAGAAAGGAAGGAAGGAAGGAAGGGAAGAAGGAGGAAAGGAATAAAGAAGAAAGAAAAAAGAAGTGACAAATGAATGGCAAGAAAGATAAAAAGTAAAAAGGAATTGAATATCGAAAAATGAACCAAAATAAAAATAAAAAATATCGAAATTTAAAGAAGTGGAAAAAAATAGAGAAAAAAAAAAAGGAAAAAATAGAGTAAAAAAGAAAAAATAAATAAATAAATAAAAATAAAGAATGAAAGGAAAGTCGAGATAAAAAAAGAAAAATGGCGAAAGAAAAAAAAGTGTTGAAAAAAAAAAAAAACAAACATGGAGAAAGAGAAAAAAAAGACGAAACGAATCTTCTTGAATAAGAAATTAAAAATACGAAATTAATCGAACGGAACGGAACGCCAAATAAAAATCGTCCAGCATGCTGAGGTAAAAGTCACCAGATTCTTTCCGAACAAGGTTGCCTTTAATTGAGTGAAAACAAGGAAGAGGCAACAAAGAAATTCTGACAGAAAATAAGACATTTAACCAGACGATATAGAGTTCCGGCTCCGATGAGAATATACACATCAATATTGATCTTACATATAAAGAAAAAAAAAACTAATTAAATGCCCATCTCACAGCAAATTCAAGAGAGAAAAACATTAATCGAGTTTATCTTTACTTTTTTTTTAGAATCAATCTAATCGATAATTGAGATAATTTTGAACATTTAAGGCGTTTGGGAACAGGGGAGGCATTGGTATTTGCAGCCATGTTTGTTTCTTGCATTTTTCGGAAAAAATGCATGTTAAAACAATAATAATAATAATAATAATAATAATAATAATAATAATAATAATGAATTCAAAATAAACAACAATGTGTTTAATCACTTATTCAATATGGATGTGCTCAAATATTTTGCAAAAGACGACAGTGAGATGAAAGGTGTCCACGACACTGTGAAATATTTCAGCGATGACGTCATTATGGACTTTGGACTTGATAAATTGGGTTAACTAATATTTAATAAAGGGAGAATTACCAAAACCTACTGAATAGTTCCCGATTTTTTCATAAAGATTAGGGAAATGAAACAGTCTATAAATACCTAAGAGTGAGCGAAGTAGATGCAATACAGCATACCTAAATGAAGAAGAAAGTATTAAACGAAAAAAAAAAAAGAATACTCCACATATATACGTCTGGTGCTAGATACAGAGTTGAATTCACAAAACAGAATATCATCTATAAACACTTTGGGTCAGCTGACATTAAGCGAATGGATATCAAAACGAGAAAGTTTCTCACTTGCGACCGCATGCATCACCCCCAAGGCTAATGTTGATCGTCTGTATGTGTCAAGATCCGAAAGAGGAAGAGGATTAGTTCAACTAGAAGAAAACCACATCAGTCGGTCTTCAAAAATTCCTGGAAACTACAGAAGATTGAATGATGATCTGTGTTAAAGACCATGAAAAAAAGAAACTTTATTCAGTAATAAAGGAAGCCAACGAATTCAAAAGGGAATATCAAGAGGGTGAAGAAGTGAAAGTAAACAATAATGCACCGATGATTTAATGATACAAGTCCTTACTAATTAACCCTTAGCTGAGGAGAGAAAAGATGGATTTATACCGAATCAGAATTTGATAAACAATCAAGAAATTATAGGGTGGGTATAAAGTGAGGGATCAATTATATATTACAATCAATATATAAACTAGTACCTCACTTTGTGACCACGGTAGTTTCTAGACATTTATATTCCATAGCATAAAACACATGCTTGTGTAGCTAATCAGTATTTCATTGATTGATTGATACGTTTGTTTTGCGGCTTATCAACCTTTTGCAGGTTATTTAAAGGCAGAAAATATTTTAGATTGTAAGAAGTTTTTTTTTAGATTTTAGTTTTATAGCTTATATTATTACATGGCTTTTAAAAAAAAGAGATCTATAATTATACTTCCTGCAATATTATTTCAGATATTATTTCACCTTTTTGTTGTTTGTTAATTTGTATCGACTGACTATTTCCAGGGCCCAACCTCTAAACAAACCCATCAGTTCCAACCAATGTAGCTCTACACTCATCATTAAAATTTATGTATTTTCTAATAATTCTTACTTTGAATTACAAATTTAACTTTGTCATGGTTACTTAATGTTGGTAGTTTCATTGCTTTCACTAATCTTCGTCATATTCGACATCGTACAGCCACTTTCACACAGATGAAGCGTTGTTAGCTACTCCTCTATCGTTCTTTCCTATAGCAGGGATTCCGACGAACTATATTCCTTAGTACTATCAGTTCAAACCTTGACAGCCAGGAGACGTACAGGGAATCGGCTCATCCTCATTTCTTTCTTAGTGATTGATAAGTACCATACAGACATCTTCTTCGCCAAAAAAAACTCCCGTGACGATGCTTCCGCAACCACTGAAATCTTAACGGTCTCAAATCTTGGATCAACCATTATATATTCTACATAACCTCCTAATATGAACTTCTTGCTCCCTCCTTGTACATCCATAAAAATTTATTTAGTAAACCCTCTACATTGAGTGGCTCTTTGGCCTTGTATTGGGTGAACAATAGTAAAAAAAAAAAGAATAGATATTTAACCAGGTTGACAAAAGGCTAGAACTATAAACTATATTCGGCAGCAAGGCCTCGGATCGGGAGGTTTTGAGGTGCGTAGAACCTGCTCTTAATTGCTGTTGATCTCAGGTCCTCCCTAAACCGAGTGGTAGCACCTGTTAGGGTCCCAGCTATGGGCAAATAATGAACCCCAAGCTAAAAAAAATACTATGAAAGTATAAAAATAGATATTTATTGTAAAATTACCGCCAATAAAATAAAGCAAAATGAAGAACAGTACATTTTATAATAGAATTACCAACGATACATAGGAAAATAGCCATAAAATTGTGTTCAAAATATTTAGATTTCGGCATTAAATAACCCATAGAGGTGTTGATATGCCGCTAAACAAAATCAACCAACCAAAAATACATACTTAAATCAAAATGGCCGACAATACATTTTCTCTGTAGTTGAAGACATACAATTGGGTTCAAAATATATTTAGTTGAAGCCATAAAATTGTGTTCAAAATATTGAGATTTCGGCATTAAATAACCCATAGAGGTGTTGATATGCCGCTAAACAAAATCAATCAACCAACAATATATATTTAAATTATAATGACCAAAAATACATTTTATCTTTAGCTGAAGACATACAATTGCTTTCAAAATATATTTAGTTGAAGCCATAAAATTTAGTTCAAAATATTGAGATTTCAGCATTAAATAACCCATAGAGATGTTGATATGCCACTAAACAAAATCAGCCAACCAACATGAAAGAAACCTTTCATGACGTTAATCCATATAAAATCCTTCAATTTCTCAAAGAAATAAAACTTTATTCTACACTAACAAAAGTACAACCGAAAATACACGAATCACCGTCTCCAGTAATCATGTCCACACAAACATATATATGCACAAAAGCGGAGTATTATCTACCATGTATTCTATTGTGAATGCAGAATAATATATTTCATATTTTTGTTATTTCCAAGCTCCCAATAAAATTAAATTTCGGCATTAAATGAACCAAGATTTGATTTACTGTTAAATAAATTCGTAAATGAAGAAAAGGCTAGAAAGACAAATAAATTAGTCAATACTAACTTTCGACACACAAACAACATACCTTGTTTGCAGATAGATATTTGAAATCCTAGGTTCGATCCCTGGCACCGTTCGGAAATACGTCACTATTTCGATTAGGCGTTTTCCTACAGACATGTTTGTAACACACGTCCTTCTTAATCGTGATAAATGTTTATCGAAAAGATCAAGGCGGCTATTTAGATCGATTCCTTGTGTGAAAATTAACTGGTTCATATGTCAGTAATTAGATTTGAAGTTAAAAAGAAATTGTTTATTTTAAATAAATGTTAATCACAATGTTTTCAATGGAAAGCGATCGAAATAAGAGACTTCTTTGTAATTCTTCGTCTTATCTCTGTTTTTGGTTGGATTGTTCGTTTGTTTTCTCTTTCTGCTCAATATATTAACAAATAAAAGGAAAACAAAAATAACGTTTCAAAACCTAACAGTAATTGATCGGAACAATATTTTTTTTTATCAAAGGTTTCATTTTACTCAAATGATAGGTCGTTTCAGTTGCAAAGCCTTTACAATGTTTATCGCGATGAAATCTTGCTATCACTGGCATCTTGGTTGAAAGGCCTTGAATATATATATATATATATATATATATATATATATATATATATATATATATATATATATATATATATATATATATATATATATATATATATATATATATATATATATATATATATATATATGTGTGTATGTATCTGTTCGAGGTTATTAACAAAATGTTTTAATCGTGCATGGAGCTTTAGAAAGATAAGGGAAATAACAGAGGCACAATTTAAAAATGGAGGAAGGAATGAAACGGAAAGAAAAGAGCGGGAAAAATTATAGAAAAGACTCGTAGTGTTTTAATGGCGATGTCTATAACTTTTATATACTGTAGATTTATACGTTTCACTGAGTTCATATATATTTAATTACATATATATATATATATATATATATTATATATATATATATGTATGTGTGTATGTATATATATATATATATATATATATTTCGTTATATATATATATATATATATATATATATATATATATATTATTAGTGTGTTTAATGTTTCTTCTGATATTATAATTGTTGAACTGTTAGCATGAAATACTATAAAAAAAACGTTCAAATCAATTACCCCGTTTTTATTTTCTTTATTAATTCAAACGCATTGTGACGTAGCAGTTGTCGGAAATATTCGTGTAAAAGTCGATTTTTTTAACGATGAATCTTTTAGGTTTACGGATGTATCGATTGTCGGTGGTCAACTATAAATTCGATTGGGAGACTAAAATTTATTCACAGATCTATATCACCATTGGTGTGTAGAAGCCCAATTTTTTATATACTAATATCTATGTAATACAAGACCCAAGAGCCACTCAAATTAGAGGGATAATCTGTGATTTTGTACGAACGTAAGAAATAAACGATTTGTTGTTCCTGGGGTTATGCAGGAAAGACAAAGATTTAAAGTGGTCAAGATTGTAGTCATTGAGAAAACATCCTGTCCAGATTCTGTTCCAAAAAGGAGCAGTTCTTGGAAAGAAGCTGTCCGAATAGCACTTACTGATTACTATTAAGTTGTCAAATGTTCCTAACAAAATGTTTTTAATTGTGCATAGAGATTTAAAAAGATAAGAAAAATAACAGAAACACAATTTGAAAATGGATGAAGAAATGAAGTCAATAGAAAAGAGCGGGAAAAATTATAGTAAAAACGGAAAAATTATAGTAAAAACGACTTTTCACGGCCTACGCGAATCTTGTATCGGTAATTAGTGGAGTAGGTCTCGAACGATCCTCTCTGTGGGTGAATCTGCTTGTCGGTGACCGAGTTGCGATCTTTCTGGTCTTAGGCGCCAGTGGCGGGTTACCCCAACAACTTACCTGGCAATTGATTCGGAACGTGCTATCTCTCAATACAGTAACCTTCAGAGGGGACTGGGCGAATTTGACAGACTGTCATCGGTGTGACCTTGGTCTAGAGAAAAAGGCTTCGCACGCCTTGTACCACTGTTTTCATGGGCGCCAGTTCTGGGAATATGTCCGCGAGATTATGGCTCGTATCGATCCCGAAATTCTCGCGTCCATCGATCTCGGATACGCGTGCGGTAATCTGTCAACCCCGCGTATTCTGTGGTGAAATGAAGGGTTTTTCTAATGTTGTTAACCGTGGCAAGAATGGTGGTATGGACGTTGCGAATGGAAGGAATCTTTGATACAAACACGATTCTCATCAAGATCTGGTCGGATTCATCTGGGCATCAGCTCAGGATGAAGATCAGAACTGACAGAAAGTGTTATCGACAGATTTCAGGGAAAGAGTGGGGAGGGGAAATGGCTAGCTTGGTTCGGGTGAACGTGGTCAGCCATGATTTTCTTTTTTAAGTCTTCTTTGACGCAACGGGGCGGTTTTTCCTGGTTAAGATAGACACTCTTTGTTTAGATAGTTAATACGAGTAAGTGTCGTTTCCGGCCTTTTCCCGGCATTTTCTTTTGTTATCATCAATGTCGTGATTCGTGACCGTCTCAGTTTGATTTTTGTCCCCTTTGTTTTGCTTTTTCATCTCGACTGGATTAGTCTTTGATTTTCCCACCCCGTCATTCATTTTTCTCCTTCTCTCTTCGTTATTGAGTGAGTTTCGTGATTCTTTCTAAAGGCAGAACACAGCGGCCGCTTTTATATTTTGTCGGTTGGACGGGTCCTACTTGCATATTTTATTTTTAGTTTGAATGTTTTGTTTTATTTTAGTTTTCTTTTTCTGGGCTTATCCCCTGTCCCCACATTTTATGAGCATATATCTTATATATTTTTATAAGAAAATTGAAAAATCAGAGACATTTCAACTGTTTCTACATAATTAAATTTTTGTCATGGGTTTTTTTTTTTAGTTTCCCTATGAATATGTGGTATTGTGCTAAATGTAGGATTGAATGGTGATAGATGCGTCCTTGTGGTAAATGAGCAAATCGATGAATGGGTCGTAAATCTGATTAGCTAGGTCTAGGATAGTTGATGTTGACCAGCTTTATTCCACTTCCCCCTGGCCTTGTGCCACAATTGGTGTAATCACGCAGCAATAAATAATCTTTCCCCTCTGTTGTAGCATGTTTCATTGTCTTTTTCCATTGGCAAATCGACTCTATATTTTGATTAATTCACGCCATTAACAAGGAAACTGCAGGTATTTCTCGACAAAGTTCTTAAGGAAAGCAAGAAGAAAGGACTAACCCTCAATAGTAAAAAGACAATTTATGGTTGTTAGCAAAACGGGCAGCTCAAGATACGACATACAAATTGGAGAGATCAAAATAAAGTAAGTCCAGCAAATGAACTATGTGGGAAGTGTTATAGAGTTCAAACTTTTTAATCCGTTATTCAGTGGTCCGGTAAATCCCATGGTCCGGCATTTTTTTAATCAGCCACCATTAGTTCGTTACGAGGCCAGCACAACACGTTGTTTACAACTTTCCGCCACATCCGACAGCAGCAGAGTGTTTTGGTGATACGGTCATGCTCATTTCTTATCTATAGCTGCATATTTACCTATTCAGGACAGTAAGTATATAATATTTTGGGGGGTTTAGACTTTTTCATCCTTTGTATTGCATAAAACAATAAAAAAACTTTCTTTGGAAGCATAAATGATTGTTTTATTTTCTGTTTTAAGTTTTGTTTTATATTTGATAAGACCGCAATATATATGTGAAATGATTTGATTGATTCTTTTTTTAAGGCTTATCAACATTTTGCAGGTTATTTAAAGCCAGAAAATATATTTAGATTGCAACAAAGAATAAGAAGATAATAATGGTTTAGTCATATAAGTAATACTAATTAACCCATAGATAGGGGAAAGGTGGATTCATATCTAATCAGAATTTGAAAAACAAAGATGTAATTATAGTGCGGATATAAAGTGGAGGATTAATTCTATATCACAAACAGTATATAAAATGATCCCTTTCTTTGTGGTCACGGTAATCTCTATACTTTTATACTACAGAGAATGCAAATAAATCTACAGGAATTTATAAAATGGATATAAAGTGCAATCAATGTATAAACTGATCCCTCACTTTATGGCCTCGGTAGTCTCTATACATTTATAATTCAGATAATATAAATAAATCTAAAAGTCGTGTCTACAAGAAATGAGAATTTGGTTATAAATTGGGGGATCAATTCTATATCACAATCAATATATAAATTGATCCCTCACTTTATGGCCTCGGTAATCTCTATACATTTATAATTCAGATATTATAAATAAATCTAAAAGTCGTGTCTACAAGAAATGAGAATTTGGTTATAAGTTGGGGGATCAATTCTATATCACAATCAATATATAAACTGATCCCTCACTTTATGGCCTCGGTAGTCTCTATACATTTATAATTCAGATAATATAAATAAATCTAAAAGTCGTGTCTACAAGAAATGAGAATTTGGATATAAATTGGGGGATCAATTCTATATCACAATCAGTATATGAAGTGACCCCTCTCTTTATGGTCACGGTAGTCTCCATACATTTATATTCCAGAGAATGTAAAGAAATCTAAAAGACATGCCTACAAAAAATAATAATATGGATGTAAAGTGGGGGATTAATTCTATATCACATCAATATATAAACTGATCCCTCACTTTATGGTCCAGTAGTTTCTATACATTTATATTCCAGAGAATGTAAATAAATCTACAAGACATGGTTGTGTAGCTAATCAGTATTTCATTCATTGATCGATTCGATTTTTACAGCTTATCAACCCTTTGCGGGTTATTTTAAGCCAGAAAATATCTTTAATTTGGAGATAATAAACGTTTACTGATACACTATAATTAACCCATAGCATGGGGGAGAAGAGTTCGATTTATACTTTTCTCAATATTATTTTCTCAATTATTTAATTGTTTGGATACAACGAACCCAATGGGAATTGGAACTCGGCTCGCCGATTAATAATTTCGCTACATAATCTATTCTGCTACTTGTACATCCAAACTTGCAGTACCTGGTATTACCAAGCGGTCACTCATTTAGGCATTGGCCAGGCTGGATGTTGCTTAACTTCGGTTTTTGTACGGGTTTCACATCTCATGTCATGATGTGTTTTACTGTTTATTGACATTTGGTTAACACTTGAAAACTTCATAAAGGGCGCTGGGAATGCATTAGGTTATAAGATATTGAAAGAAACCAAATCTCATTGTCATGATTCAGTTTATTTATTCGGCCGAGCTAACTCGGCTATTCATGTGTTTATCCCGCCAAGTATTACGGTCCTCTATAAAGATCGGAAGGTCATTATAATGGCATCTTGTGTCATAACATATTTGGTTAATGTAGATAGTTGCTGGGCGACCAGTACGTCTTACGCCATGTCTAGGTGTCCAGAACAGTAGATCTCATGCGAGTTTTTGTTTAGCTCGCAAGTAGAGTCATGCAAAGGCAGAACCGGGAGAGAAAATATAAGAACAAGCAGGTCCCATGTTCGGACGAAATAGGCCAACAATATTAGCAACATTGAACTGACACTATAATATATAGTGATCCCTCGTTTATCGCGGTAGATTGGTTCTGAGACTGTCCGCGATAACTGAATTTCTGCGAAGTAGAGACGCCATATTTACAGTATTTATTTAACGTGTATTTAGACTTTTAAAACCCTCCCTATACTGTTAACAACCTACCCATGACAGTACTCTATTAATAACAAGGACAACTGTTAAGCAATAACACTTTAAATTTAAAAAAATAAAGATTGTTACTGTATTCAACACGAAAGAAGTTGAAGTAGAATTTGAATGATGATGATGCTGATGAATTTGCTGTACAGTAGAAATGATGATGATTAAGCTGATGGTGATTTCTACTGTGCAGCCGATAATTGTATTTTACGTCTCTTCAGACGGCGCTGACCTTTCTATTGCTATTTTACGCCTGTTTTGTTGTTCCTAGACCAGGAAATAATATTTATTATTAATATTTTAATGGGTTTAATGAAAAATTTAAAGGTGTTCATATATCGCGATTTTTCTAGAATTTTCCAGAAACTCCGCGATATATTTTCCATATATATATTTTAAAAATCCGCGAAGTCGTGAATCCGCGATAGTAGAACTGCGAATTAGCGAGGGATCAATGTATATGAAGTACAACAGAATAGGTCTTCCTCGGGTCGTACAAGAAATCTGAGTACTTGGAAAAAACTAACAGAGACGTAATCAGTTTATTCGAAGAATGAGATGAAAAATTAATTTCTTTACTCAAAGCAAAACAGACTTATTGAAAATTTTGTCCGTAAATTCTTTGAAAACTATGAAAGTTTAAAAAAATATTAAAGTCTCAATACAAATTCTCTCAGGGGAACCAACAAAATCTACTGAAAAAATCTTTTGACTATACAGATGACCTAAGTATCAGTGTAGACATCATTAGTGATGACACAGTTCTCCTATATCATCTAGTAAACCCTTCTAACGTGAATGGGTTCTATGTGAATGTCTCTAAAAGTGAATTCATAAGCTTCAACCAGTAAGTACGTGTGGTTAAATTTACAGAATGGTTCCGAGGTGTCGATTCTAAATGCAAAAACAAAATGGACACTCCAATATGTCTCCTATCTGCGAATGTTAAAAGTTCTTTAGATTGAGTACGAAACGAACAACTTCGGTCTTCAGCGATTTCAATAAGAATCCATTCTGTTCAAAACCCACTGGACGACGGCAGAAAAAGGATTCTTTCACTGCATAATTCGGAAACAAGAATTCGAAGATCTTTGTCTGGGAGGACGTGTACGTGTTTCAAAAGCCAGGGGAAGACAGCCCTTCTCCTCAAACCAAGACAACTTTGGAATACAACATAGCTGTGTGGATCTACCTAAATTCGGACCGTTCTTTCATTCATGGGTGTATCACCCACAGCACTTCACACTTACTTAATGAGGGAAACAAAGTTTAGGAGGTGAGAAGAAGACGCAATTTTTTAAGAGCTAAAAATGACAGGAAATTGTGAAGAGTCATGAACGTTTACGACCTGAACGAACACGGCACATAGAAGAATAAAAATAAGCTTGAATAAATGGATGGCGGAACTGTTGTTCATGATGACGGTCGTCTTTGAGTATAGAATCCAGAGGTTAGCAGTGAATATTTCGAAGACAGTAGGAATGCGTAGTTCAGGTTAGCAGTGGATATCCTGGTAAAAGTAGCAGAGCGTAGTTCTTCCTTCTGTTCCTCTTCGCCTGACAAGCTGGCACTGGACATTCGGATGGAGTAAACAAAATGGCCGCCTTTATACACGACGGATTGAATGTTCTACGTCTTCTGATTGGTTAACCTTCTATTGGTGGACTATAAAGTGAGTCAAGTCATTTGGGCTAGCTCACTAGTAAACATAATACTCCAAAAACTGCAACAGGAACAAGGTTTAGGAGAGATAAAAATAGACAAGATTTATTAAGAGCTACAAAGGATAGGAAATTGGGGAGAGCCATGATCACCTACGTCCTGAAAAAGGCCGGCTGTTATTAATTTCAGTGTCTAAAAAATATAAAACTGAGATAGCAGCTGAAATAGTTACCGAACTAAAAAATAACGTTTACAGCAATAAAGCTGATCTGGTGTTTGATGGCAGACACAGAAGGGAAAATCTTCTGAGACGAATTATAAAGGAAAGCGGGAATAAAGGACTAAGCAGCAATTCTAAGACAGAATACATGATTGTCAACAAAAGAAAACGAGGATTTTGAGATGCGCAAAGGAAATGTTTAAATATCTGGAAGGGTTTTAAGTAACAGAGGACGGAAAATATAACAGAAATTTAACGGCGCATTGTGACAGCGAAAGATGCCTTTCAAAAGCTAAGCAAAGTATTAAGAAACAAAGAAAATTCGTTAGAAATAAAGAGAGGACTGAAATGCTATGTTACATCGATCCCCACTTAATGTCTTAAAGGGCATTAAAGATGAAGAAAAGTCGATAAGAAAAACAAAAATAGTTCTACAGAAGGATGCTGAGAATGCAATGAACGAAACAAATTTCGAGGAAAATAGAAAAGGAAAAAGGGTGTCATACTTAGAATCAGAAAGAGAGAGTAGAAATTACTGGGACAGATAATGAGGAAGGAAGGCTTGGAGAATTTGAAACCAACAGGGCATATCGAAGTTAAAAGAAAGACAGGGGAAGACAGCGGGCCTCCGACCTTAGAAGATTGTGTAAATTGAATGCTGAATTGGGTGTATGAGGAATGGTAAAAAACAAAAGTTACTAAGACCTAAGGAATAGAAAGTTGTGGAGGGCCATGATCGTCCACATCCTGACATGGCCTATAAAAGAAGATTACTTTTCAACACGCACCGATCTATATATTTATATATGCACACAACAATCCACAACAAAGTTTAAAGTAGGATCGAACATTCTACAATGGCTAATTGCCTGAGAGAACAATTTAGTAATCTCTAATATGGCAAAAGGTCACAATTTTAGAGATCGGCTCAGTAGTTAAATAGCTAAATTGACCAAAAACGTAGTTTGGTCAATTTCAAGACAGCAAATGTGATAATCTTAGTTCAGTTCGAACTCATATTTACGATTTTGCAAATTTCGTTTTATTAGTTTCACTCTTGCGGGCGCACTTGAGAATTGGAGCTAGAATAAAAAAAACGAAAGAAAGAAAGAAATGAAAACTGAAAAAGAAAGCAAGAATTTTAAATTACTTATTATAATAATCAATAAGTGGAACAGCATTTTCAGAACCTGTCAGAATGATTTGCCAGATCGATTTCTGCTCCACGTAAAGAAGAAAAAAAGGTCGAAGAAATTCTGACCCTGAATGCTAAAAAAGAAAAAGGAAAAAGTAAAGAGAAGCAAAATAATAAAAAAAAATACCCCAACTTAAATCGACTAGCGTTCGTATGTTGAATACTCTTACCATATCTGGCCTGGTTCTCCTAATGTGCATCTTGAGATTCTTGACAAAATCCAGCGAAGGGTCTGCAATAAAATCGGTCCTGACCCAGCATCTCGTCTCCAGTCACAAGCATTTTTCCCTGGTACCTTCATTACATGAATTTACGTGTACTACTAGATTGGCAATTAGGTCACACCTTTTTACTGTTGAACTAGCTAAATGCAACTACCATTTCTACTCTAAAATTGAATTTTCTCGCATGTCCGGTCTGTGGAAATCCCTTCCAAATTCTTGCTTCCCTGATAATTACAATCTTCCAAATTTAAATGCAACGTCAATCCTATCCCTTTTTTTTTTTGCCTTTCCCTCAATCTTCCTCATTTCCAATCTTCGCATTCCCTTCCTGTAACACTCTTGCGTCTTAGTGGCATTCTCGCCTTGATTGAGGTGAAACCATAAAAAAGTCACATTAGTTTGAACGTAGTCTACCTAATTAAGTGGGTTAGTCTTGAAAAAGCAGTAAGCGTAATTGTAGTCTCCGAAAAAAATTAAATTCCATATGGCATTGTGTATCGATATAGTGCCAGTATATATATATATATATATATATATACGTTTTAACAGTTTGTGACTGGAAGGGATAATCCTGACGAGGATATAAATCCAGGGAGAGCTCAATGTAGACTACAGAGCATTATAATGATAAGAAGAAGACGGAGACTTTAATTATCTATTCCGCTTGTAAATTTATTTCGTGAATTTGACCGAGATGTTCAACTCTTCGGATCGAATTCTCCTCCGTAAATGGGAAAATACACCGGATGGATACATCGTTCTATTTTCTCCATTTACGGAAGAGAATTCGATCCGAAGAGTTGAACATCTCGGTGTTCACGAAATAAATTTATAAGCGGAATGAATTATTAAAGTCTACGTCTTCTTATTATCACTTTTTATATATATATATATATATATATATATATATATATATAGAGAGAGAGAGAGAGAGTCCCTAAAATATATATGCACACTTTAAATAATTAATAATTATAAAGTCAGTGTTTATTAGAATACATTGTCCCGGCACTGCTGACAACGTGAAGGAATAGATTCGGAAACATCGCCAAACATTTCGTTTGGCATTTTTGTGTATTCTCATTCAATGGCTGGTCGCAATTCAACAACTGTTGCAGATTTCAATAGCATAGATTTTGCCATTTAAAAATCCCCATAAAAAAGTCTAGTGGTGTGGGGTCTGGTAAAAGCGTAGAATATTCTACGAAACCTTTTGTCCAATCGACTTCTTTGGCAAGATCTCATCACGGTAGGACCTAGACCCACTCTTCGGGGTCTGGATCATCGTCATTAATAGCATGGACTAATCTTGCGTTGGACACACGATTTTGAAATACCTACCTCACGACTCGTTTACCATACAGATTTTCTTGGACAGTGTTTTGAAGGTTAACTCCACAGATTGCACGCAGACAGCTTTTATGGAAAACGACTCTGAACCGCACAAAAGGATGGCAAGTACAACAGTTCTGTAATATATATATATATATATATATATATATATATATATATATATTCAAACATGTTTCATTGAATAATATAGGTATAGGATGTCTATTTGTTTTTATAATAATCCTTTTTATGTCTCTAATCAGTTACTTGATATTAAGATGAAATTCCTCAGTGAAAGCGGCCTAGTTTTTTCCTACCCAAGTACTTTCGATCTCCTCTGAGATCATCCTCTGGGGTGAATTACAAAAACAAATTATTGTAATAAAATCCATTCAGTATATATATAAACGCAAAACGACATAAGTGCAAAACGCGCCACAAGAAAACCTTTTTCCACTTCTTTCCCCTAAAATTGATCTTGATATATAAAAAGTTATATAACGTTTTCACATTTATATATATATATATATATATATAGTAAAAATAAAAGTTGTGTGTGCGTGTTTAAGACAATTATTAATACAAATAACAGATATTTAGTGTCGATCAGTTTTTTTTTTTTATAAATAATCCTTCTCGGATTTTGTTTAGCGGCATATAAACATTTCTATGGGTCATTTAATGCCGAAATCTAAATATTTTGAAAACAATTTATGGCTTCAACTAAGTATATTTTGAAAACAATTGTATGCTTTCAACTAAAGATAAAATGTATTTTTGGTCATTTTGATTTAAGTGTGTATTATTGCTTGGTTGATTTTGTTTAGCGGTATATCATAACCTCTATGGGTTATTTAATGCCGAAATTTAATTATTTTGAATAAAATTTTATGTCTTCAACTAAATATATTTTGAAAGCTATTGTATGCCTTCAACTACAGATAAAATGTATTTATGGCCATTTTGGTTTAAATCTGTATTGTTGGTTTGTTGATTTTGTTTAGCGGCATGTCGACCTCTATGGGTTATTTAATGCCGAAATCTAAATATTTTGAACACAATTTCATGGCTTAAATTACAGATAATTTGTACTGTTGGCAATTTTGACTATATAAAGATTGCTGGTAATTTTTCTATACAAATGTATTTCTATACTTTCATTGTGTTTTGTATGAAGATGTTCACAATTTGTCCATGGCTAGGACCATAACAGGTGATACCCACCCGGGTCAGAGTGGACCTGGGAACAAATGCAATTAAAATGTGGTTCCACGGTCCTGAAAACTTACAGACAGGGCGGATTGATTTGTTTAGCGGCATATCAAAACCTCTAAGGGATAATTTTTTCCTGAAATATATTTTGAACGCAAATGTATGGAAATGTTTTCATAAAAAATATACTGGTGGTATTTTTACTATACAAATTTATTTTTATACTTTCATAGTTTTTGTTTGGGGTTCAATGTTTGCCTATAGCTGGGACCCTAACAAGTGCTACCACCCGGGTCATGGTCTGGGAAGAACAGAAATTAAAAGGTGGTTCCACTGTCCTCAATACTTCCAATCTCCCGATCAGATGACTTGATACCCGGACGTACTTTATCGTCACATCCAGGATGAGACAAGGACATTTGTCCTATATTCATTGCAATATATTAGGACCGACATTACGAAATATTTCAACATTTCTTGTTTCTAACGAAAATTTCCAGTTTCTTCTTACTTGGCTTAGCTTTTGGAAGGCACTTTTTCCAGTAGAAATTATTCACTGTTCGCTGTTAAATCGCTTGATTTCAACATCTCAAATTTGTAGTTCCTGTCTCTTGAGCAGTTCCTCTTTGCGAATGGGTATTTCTTGATCCATCTAAGTCGTAGGAGGCGGGGAGCACATGCAATTTTGTCGCAGTAGAAATGGTATTTCTTGTGGTGAAAGATAGCATGACGGAAGCTAACCCTCTTTGGGCCGGTTTTGAATACAGAGTTTCCTTCTCCTAGACCGGTTGTCCATAGATGGGAGAGAAGAAGTGGATTCATCCATTTCTCAAGAGTATTAACAAGTAAGTGAATTGAATGGATTCGACTAGAACTCGAACTCGACTCTCCAATTCCCCAAACCGAGCCATCATCCATTACTTCACCTTGCCTGTTACTAACAACGATACCATTGCTTTCTTATAATTGATAGTTAGTCCTTTCTTCTGATTTTCCTTTTTTATCTTCTATATAAGTTCTAGCAGTTTATTTTCTGCTTTAGCTATTAATTGTGACGAAAAGACTATTTCAAACATTTTTTTACAATATAACCTAATGCAAGGCAATAAAGCAACTAAGACACAAGGGATTACTGAGTGTGTAATAACAAAAAAAATGAGAAACATGAAGGAGCGAAAAGAATAGAAGACTAGTTAAGACAAAAGATAGCGACTGACATTGCATTTAAATTTTTGAAGATTAAAGTTGAGTGGAAAGCATGGAGTCGGAAGGGAGTTCCACAGGCGAGAAAATGCGAAAGAAGAAACTGTTAGCATAGAACTTACGGTTACATCTAGCCATTTCGACAGGTTAAAAGAAGGTAAACTTAAAAAGAAATTACCTTCGTTTGTCGGCCCGACGAAAGGAACTGCGCCACTCCCAAATTCGAGTCGCGGAGGAAAATAATGGACTCCTCGATTTTAGTATAACATACAAGACACAGTGACGTGGACCTCTCTCATATCAACCTATTCCCCCCCCCATGGATCTATCACCTATGGAACTTTAGACGGCTATGATTTTTTATCAATCTTATTATAACTTGTAGAAAATTTCTTCCCAACATGGAGACCAAGTGACCACTCGTGTTCCCTCTAGCGGGCACGCTGCAAAATGGCATTCAGAAAACCGTAGGAAAAGTAGTTCCGCAGAAAATCACTACGCAACTTCGTTTTTAGCTTGATGAGAACTTTGCAGTTATCGTCTGTCAGTCGTAGCGAGTTGGATTCTATAATGCATGATGAGGAAAAAATCAAAGATATATAGTTTCCTCCAGGCTAGACAATAGATAGGTAGATTTACAGGGAAAAAATATTTATGAGTTCACCATTCGTCTCTGTTGGGAATATTTCTGCCACATATCGACTGTTTCATCTGCTATATATTTAAAGAATCCTTGATAGAGTCCAAAGAATGTACAGTTTCATTGGTCCCGACATGGCATCTCGGCTTCAGTCACTTTCCTTCCGCTTTAGCGTCGCTTCTAGAAGATCATCGTCGTCTAAATTGCCGTAGCTAATACACTCATGGCCGAATGGTCTGAAATCAGAGAGCTCCACGGTACCGTTCCTTGTGCCAGTCTTGTGTTTCTTCGAACGATTGTACCAAACCAAGGAATCCCTTATTTTTTGTCGCGACTCGAAGTTTGAGGAGGGTTCTTTTCTTCGAATCAACATGATAGGTGGATTTGTTTTTGAAGACACATTTTTGTAAGATTTTCTAAGAGTATGGACCTACAAGGCAGCAGATACTTTGAAGAGTTTCCTTCTCCAAGTCTGGTTGCCACCCAAGGCTATAGGATCCAGTCTCTCCTGCTATTTTATTCGGGGATGTTGACGTTAATCCGTCACTCCTCTCAGAGGTGGATTTGTTTTTGAAGTCACCTTCTTCTAAACTTTAACTCAAAAGGATTGACCTGCAAGGCAAGCAGGTGGTTTGAATTTAGAGTTCCTTCTCCGACTGTGGTTGCCACCCAAGCCTATAAGATTCAGTCTCTCCTGTTATTTTACCCATAGCTAAGGAGAGAAGAAATGAATTCATACCTTTCCCAGTGTAATAATAAAGTTGGTAGAAGAATCGTTATTTAAAGAGCCGTGTCAGCCAATGTAATGGACTCGATTGGATTTCGATCTCGGCTCTCCGATTCCTCACTCCGAGCCGCTATCCGAGAAAAGTGTAGATTTTCTGCCACTTGATTTTCAACGGCAATAAAGAATCCGTCTGCTTTTGAAATCCAATGACAGGCCCGCGTC
>CAHIKZ030000947.1:80000-132500 GCA_903632075.3 Acanthosepion pharaonis
AACCTTTTTCAAGACAATATTCATTAAAAAACAATTCAGTTCAATTTGACAAAGAATTGGACATAAAAACAAGTCTTATCCAAAACAGATAGGTTTGAAAATTTTTAAAATGATCACTACTTTCCGTTTAGCATGGTCACGTTGTCGTCACAAAAAACCTTTCATAATATTCCTAAAAAAAAATGACCATTTCTTCATTCTGTCGGATTTAAAATCCATTTACATTTGCTTATCATATATATATATAATATATATATATATATATATATATATATATGTGTGTGTTAACTCGCTGTATATATATATATATATATATATATATATATATATTTATTAGAGAGAGAGAGAAAAAAAATGAACAGGCTGAGATAGAGATAGATAAGGAAAAGAAACAGATAGAGAGATATAGAGATATAAATTTAACTTAGACATATACAAACAAAAAAATGAATAGGCTGAGATAGATAGATAGATAGATAGAAAATAGAACAGACAGACAGACAGACAGACAGATAGAAATAAAAATGAATAGGCTGAGATAGATAGATAGATAAATAGATAGATAGACAGACAGACAGACAGAAATAAAAATCAACAGGCTCAGATAACTAGATACATAGAGAGAGAGAGAGAGAGAGAGAGAAAGAGAAGATGAACTGGATTAGATATTGTCAAAAACGAACTAATTTGAGACAGATTGAAAATAGATAGATAGAAAAAGAACTTTTAGATTGATAGATAGAAAGATAGATAGATAGATGTTTATAGACTGAGTTTTTTTAACAAAAAAAAAGTCTGAGATAGATAGATAGATATATAGATAGATGAAGAAAATAGATAGATAGATAAACAAAATGAGATAGAATGATAGATAGATAGATAGATAGATAGATAGATAGATAGATAGATAGATAGATAGATTTGAAATTTATCAATAAAAGGTCTACAGGAGATACGACTTAACATCTTCGTTCATTCATAGTGATATCAAATTTTGCGGCAAATTATTGAAATCAGAAAGCCACATAAAAAAAAAGTTGAATAAAAAACAGATAATGAAAATTAAAAAAAAAGAAAAAAGAAGAAATGGCAGCAGCTTTTTCATCGTGAGCATTGTACCTGAAACAAGTACATTTTGAAACATTAACATGTCAGAATGATAAATGTTTTATTTGTAAGATGATGGTGGTGGCTTTTTGGTCTTTCATACACGAGCATCTCCAGAGTTGTCTCGTTGTCCCTCGTTCCTCCGGGCGTAATAGACCAGTCTATACATGAGGGTCACACTTAGAGAGGGCATTCCAGCTCTTGATCGGACATCAAGATAAAAAGACAACTGGAATGTCGAAAAGGAAAAAGGGCAGAAAGAGGTGATAAAGGACAGTTTTGTCTTTAATTCATTTTTTCCCGTTCATTCCTCGCAGACATTTGTTGTCGCTAACCGCATTTTTTTTTTTAGTTTCACATTTTCAGCTTTATTAATAATTTTGTCGCTTTCAATTTCGTTGTTTCACAGAAAGGACATTAAACGACTTTCGTAAAACAACGATGACTCAGATAACTCAGAGAGAGATGAACTTTCTCTAATTCGCTAAAAAAGAGCATACCTTGATTAAAAAATGACGCACACAAGATAACAAAGTTTTATCGTTAAAATTGTGTCTCTGAGATGAGGTAATATGAATGACTTACATTAAACATTATTCGAACTTTTGTCCTAGATTTTCCTTATGATCATATTCATATCGTTTCGGATAGTTGAACGCTCCGGCCTTCTTCAGATAGACAGATGAACCAGTGGATAAAGACGTTGGTTAGATCCAGTAACTAGTTTCTAGTGATAGATAATGGATGTCTATATAGATAGATGATGATAGATAGATTATGATTATTTTACCTTATTTACATTATTCAGACTGTTGCCAAGACTAACTTCATTTCATTCATATTCACAAGAACATGGCCCAGTGGATAAAGACGTTGGTTAAATCAGTGAAGCTTTCTAGTGATATAATGAAAAAAAAATCTCTGACCACCATATTAAAATGAAAAAATTATTTCCCTTATTTGGACTGTTTTCATCTTCATTGCCATATTCACAGGACACATGGCCCATTTTGATACATTAATATGTCAGAATGACTAAGCTTTTTATGATATAATGATGATATCTCTGAGATTTGGTATTATGATTATGAGCATTATTTACATTATTCGGACTGTTATCCTCATCTTCATTCTCCGGGCAAGGACACATGGCCCAGTGGATAAAGACGTTGGTTAGATCAGTGACTAGCTTCTAATGATATTCCAGCTCTTGATCGGGTATCATGATAAAAAGACAATTGGTCTATCTTCTGAGCCATATTCACAAGGAGTGTCCGGGTGGATAAACGTTGGTTTTGTCTGACTAATTCTAATGATATAATGGCTGTCTATATCTCGCAGACATTATGATTGTCATTATTTACATTATTCGGCATTTTTTTTTCATTTACCATATTCACGAGGGACACATGGCCCAGTGGATAAAGACGTTGGTTAGATCAGTGAAAGCTTCTAATGATATAATGGCTGTCTATATCTCTGAGATGAGGTATTATGATTAGCTTACATTATTTACATTATTCGGACTGTTATCCTCATCTTCGCCATAAAAAGGACACATGGCCCAGTGGATAAAAAACGTTGGTTAGATCCAGTGATAGCTTCTAATGATATAATGGCTGTCTATGTCTCTGAGATGAGGTATTATGATTACTTACATTATTTACATTATTCGGACTGTTGTCCTCTTTTTTACTGTCATATTCACATCGTTTCGGCCGTTGTACGCTCCGGCCTTCTTCAGGACACATGAACCAGTTGATAAAGACGTTGGTTAGATCCAGTGACTAGCTTCTAGTGATACAATGGCTGTCTATATCTCTGAGATGATGTATTATGATTACTTACATTATTTACATTATTTGGACTGTTATCCTCATCTTCATTGCCATATTCACAAGGACACACGGCCCAGTAGATAAAGACATTGGTTAGATCCAGTGACTAGCTTCTAGTGATATAATGGCTGTCTATATCTCTGAGATGAGGTATTATGATTACTTACATTATTTACATTATTCGGACTATTATCCTCATCTTCATTGCCATATTCACAAGGACACATGGCCCAGTGGATAAAGACGTTGCTTAGATCCAGTTACTAGCTTCTAGTGATATAATGGCTGTCTATATCTCTGAGATGAGGTATTATGATTACTTACATTATTTCCCTTATTTGGACTGTTATCCTCATCTTTATTGCCATATTCACAAGGACACATGGCCCAGTGGATAAAGACGTTGGTTAGATCCAGTGACTAGCTTCTAGTGATATAATGGCTGTCTATATCTCTGAGATGAGGTATTATGATTACTTACATTATTTACATTATTCGAACTGTTATCCTCATCTTCATTGCCATATTCACAAGGACACATGGCCCAGTAGATAAAGACGTTGGTTAGATCCAGTGACTAGCTTCTAGTGATATAAATTGTCTATATCTCTGAGATGATGTATTATGATTACTTACATTATTTACATTATTTGGACTGTTATCCTCATCTTCATTGCCATATTCACAAGGACACATGGCCCAGAATAGATACAGACGTTGGTTAGATCAGTGACTAGCTTCTAGTGATATAATGGATCATCTATATATCTCTGAGATGAGTGTTATTATGATTATTTACATTATTTACATTATTTGGACTATTTATTGGATTATCTTCATTGCCATATTCAAAGGACACATTATTCAGTGGATAAAGACATTCCTTAGATCCAGTTACTAGCTTCTAGTGATATAATGGCTGTCTATATCTCTGAGATGAGATTATTATGATTATCCATTATTTACATTATTCGGTGTCCTCATCTTTTATTGCCATATTCAAGGACATGGCCCAGTGGATAAAGACGTTGGTTAGATCAGTGATCATCTTCAAGCTAAGTGATATAATGGCTGTCTATATCTCTGAGATGAATTTTCAAATTATGATTCGTCTTACATTATTTACATTATTCGGACTGTTGTCCTCATCTTTATTGCTATATTCACAAGGAGACATGGCTTCATTTATCGATTCTTTGAAGTCATCTAAAGTGAGAGTATTCAGTGGATCATCTTTGAAGTCATCTAAAATGAGATTATTAAGTGGATCATCTTTTAAGTCATCTAAAGTGAGAGTATTCAGTGGATTATCTTTGAAGTCATCTAAAGTGAGATTATTCAGTGGATTATCTTTGAAGTCCTCTAAAGTGAGAGTATTCAGTGGATCATCTTTTAAGTCATCTAAAGTGAGATTATTCAGTGGATTATCTTTGAAGTCCTCTAAAGTGAGAGTATTCAGTGGATCATCTTTTAAGTCATCTAAAGTGAGATTATTCAGTGGATTATCTTTGAAGTCCTCTAAAGTGAGAGTATTCAGTGGATCATCTTCAAGCTCAAGTTTTAGTGTTTCGTTCAGATTATGCAATCCTTGTTTGTTAATTTTCAAATCAGGAGCGTCGTCCATTTTATTCAATAATCTCTAATTTCTGATGTAACGTGAAAGACTTACTTTTTATTTTTCTTCCAGCTGCATTTTCTTCTTCATTATGAGTTAAGAGATTTCAATTTACCAACAGTTATCTGAAAAGAAAAGAACAATATTAAAATGCACCAAATTCCTATAACATTTAAATGACAACACTGAAAAGTTCGGATAGGAAGACTTTCGGATAGGATGACGTTCGGATAGGAGGACTTTCGGATATGAGAATGTTCAGATGGGAGATCATTCGTATAGCAGGACTTTCGGATGTGAGAACGTTCAGATGGAAGGACTTTCGGATAGGATGACGTTCGGATAGGAGGACTTTCGGATATGAGAATGTTCAGATGGGAGATCATTCGTATAGCAGGACTTTCGGATGTGAGAACGTTCAGATGGAAGGACTTTCGGATAGGATGACGTTCGGATAGGAGGACTTTCGGATATGAGAATGTTCAGATGGGAGATCATTCGTATAGCAGGACTTTCGGATGTGAGAACGTTCAGATGGAAGGACTTTCGGATAGGATGACGTTCGGATAGGAGGACTTTCGGATATGAGAATGTTCAGATGGGAGATCATTCGTATAGCAGGACTTTCGGATGTGAGAACGTTCAGATGGAAGGACTTTCCGGATAGGATGACGTTCGGATAGGAGGACTTTCGGATATGAGAATGTTCAGATGGAGATCATTCGTATAGCAGGACGTTCTTTCGGATGTGAGAACGTTCAGATGGAAGGACTTATTCGGATTTCGGATATGAGAATGTTCAGATGGGAGGATGACGTTCGGATAGGAGGACTTTCGTATGTTATCATTCAGGACTTTCGGATGTGAGAACGTTCAGATGGAAGGACTTTCGGATGGGATGACGTTCGGATAGGAGGACTTTCGGATATGAGAATGTTCAGATGGGAGATTATTATTATAGCAGGACTTTCGGATGTGAGAACGTTCAGATGGAAGGACTTTCGGATAGGATGACGTTCGGATAGGAGGACTTTCGGATATGAGAATGTTCAGATGGGAGATCATTCGTATAGCAGGACTTTCGGATGTGAGAACGTTCAGATGGAAGGACTTTCGGATAGGATGACGTTCGGATAAGAGGACTTTCGGATATGAGAATGTTCAGATGGGAGATCATTCGTATAGCAGGACTTTCGGATGTGAGAACGTTCAGATGGAAGGACTTTCGGATAGGATGACGTTCGGATAAGAGGAATTTCGGATATGATGAAGTTCAGATGGAGGACTTTCAGATAGGATGACGTTCGGATTTGACGACTTTCAGATAGGATGACGTTCGGACAGGAGGACTTTCGGATATGAGAATGTTCAGATGGCAGGACTTTTGGATCGGATAACTTTCGGATAGGAGGACTTTCGGATGTGAGAACGCTTAGATGGGAGGACATTCGCATAGTATGACGTTCGGATAGGAAGATTTTCGGATGTGAGAAAGTTCAGATAGGAGGACTTTCAGATAGGATGACGTACGGATAGGACGATGTTCGGATAGGGGAACGTTTGGATCTGATGACTTTCGATGTGGAGGACTTTCGGATATGTGGACATTCAGATGGGAGGACCTTCGGATAGGAGGGCTTTGGATTTCAGGACTTTCTGATATGAGGATGTTCGGATAGGATGATTTTTTTGATATGAGGAATTCTAATATATATATATATATATATATATATATATATATATATATATATATATTAAAAGACATTTTTTTTGTTTAACGTTGTTATTTATAGATACAAGTTCTTTGACAGGATTCGAACCTGCTTCCTATACGGAACCGTCATTTACGCTGACGTGCCTTACCTCTGGGCAACAAAGAACCTTTCGGTAGACAAGGTCGAATTTACTGCTTATAAACTTCAATCTTCCATGAATCTCGTACATTCATAACTGCTCTGGCGTATCAAATGTAAACAAATGACGTCATATATTAAAAAATGGACAAGGTCCGAAAATTTATTTATTAAAGACATTTTTTTTATGTTTAACGTTGTATTATATATATATATATATATATATATATATATATATATATATATATATATATATAAGGCTAAACACTAATATTCCACGGTTATAATTCATTACACTGGAATCGAAATCACGATCAATTCCTCACACGTACAAATTCAAAAAGAAATCGAAAAATATAACTCCGGGTATAAAAAACAAAATTTCAGTGAGAGTGTATGTGTGGGTGTCGAAAACAAGTGTGGGAGGGAAATGTATGAAAGCACTAGAGAGAGGGGTAATAGAAGAAAGAAGAACAGGAAAGCCTAAAGATGAAGGTGGGAATTAAAATTTAACAGAGAGAAGTTAGAAAAAGAGGAGTTAAATAACGGTTTAAATGAATAAGAAATAGATAAATATGAATTATGTTCAGATGCCTAAATCACTAGCGATCTCTCTCTCTCTTTATATATATATATATATATATATATATATATATATATATATATATATATATAAGTAACATAGTTTTAAGGTGTGCTATATTTATAGGATAAAGTGCTAAATCTCAGAGATAGGCCCTATGTAAATATGAAAGTAAACATTGACGTCAACACTCCAGAGGCGACAGGCTGTTTCATGCTAGGCGCAAGCGTCATGCAGCCTAGCATCATTGCGTCTAGCATGAAACAGCTTGTCGCCTCTGAGTGTGGGCTTCAATGTCAATATATATATATATATATATATATATATATATATATATATATATATATAAAGGAAAATACAGAAAAACAAACAAATATTTTTCTTCATACTGTCGGATCTATATCCATATATTTGCTTATATATATATATATATATATATATATATATATATATATATATATATTGATTTGCATAATTTGTTGTATATATTTTAATTTATCTTTCGCGTGGTTGATTTGAAATAAGTATCTAGTTTTACGCAACACTAGATGAATTTTTTACAAATGAGTCAAACTGCTATAACTCCTTCATTTGTGTAAAGACACCCTTACGTGAATTGACTCATTCTTTAAATCCTTTCGCTTGTTACGACGAGTATTCCCGAGAATTTCTCCGGTCTTGGCTACTGACCACTGTCCATTTAACTGACCTTCCGGACATTATATCCGGCAAGAGACCACCAGCAACCACTGAACATTTTATTATCACGTGGTAACGCGCTAAACGTGACCGGATGAAATATCACCACAGACGCTCGTCATCGATTGGACAGATAATGACCAATAACGCGCCTTTTTGGCGCCGACGCCGAGATTTTGGCGGGAATAGATTTTCGTATTCATCAGACACGTTTAATGGCATGGGCTACTAACCTAATGCAGTGGCAGACATATGCAAAAACATGTACGTATTCTAGCAATTCCTCAAAGCTTTCCAGCAAAGATATATATCAACTAAACTGCTTTTAGTGAGGGCTGTTTTGGGCGCAAAATGTCGCCATATTCTTTCTTTGGCCTATTTCTCGCGTCGGCTTAAATTGATTATTTGAAGGTTAGCAGTGTTAGGTTGCATATTCTGCACTATTGGCTGTAGTTGGCTTATTAGATATTGTCATTCGACCATTAATTGTGCAAATTAGTATATTTATCATTTAAAACATTATTGTTAGTGGATACTCATATTTAAGTAAACGGTCTATATATTTATTAAATAGTATATATATATATATATATATATATATATATATATATATATATATATATTTATATATATATAGTCGTCAACAAGCGTGAATATTCGAGAAATCTCATTAAAAAAAAAAAAAAAAATTATAATATAGATATAAAGTGGGGATCATTTCTATATTACAATATATATAAATATATATATAACAAATTATATATATATATATATATATATATGTGTGTGTGTAGAAGTCCTTATATCCCAACGTCTTTTGTGGGCATGGTAGTTTCCATCCATTTATATTCCAGAGAATGTAAATAAATCTAAAAGACATGCCGAAAAGAAATTATAATGTGGGTATAAAACGGGGTATCAATTCTATATCGCAATCAATATATAAACTGACCCCTCATTTTATGATCACTGTAGTTTCTATCTATTTATATTCCAGAGAATATAAATAAATCTCAAAGACATGTCTGCGTAGCTAAAAAGTAATTCATTGATTGATTCGTTTTTTTTTTACGCTTAGCAACACTTTGCAGGTTATTTAAAGCCAGATTTTTAGATTGAAAGATTGTATTTTAGATAACAATGATTTACTGATGCAACTTTTCCTAAGTAACCTATGCCTGGGGGAAGGAGAGCTGGATTCATGCCCTTTTCCAAGGGTATTTGCGCGTATGTGAATATAATGAACCCAACTGGAATTTGAACACGGCTCTCCAATTAACAATTCCGAACCACTATCCATTACACCACCCACACATCCAAGTTTACAGAACTTTCTATTTCCAAGCGATCAGCCATCCGGGTATTAACCAAGCTTGATGTTGCCCATCTTCGGTGATCATACCGGAACCGAGGTTTCAACGTGATATGGCCGTAAACCCTTTAAAGAAAGCATGTCGGATGAACGTATTTTGTTTTGGATTCCGTAAGGGGGATCAATTTACTATGGTTTTACATAGCAAACTGAACCCCCTATTTTTTTCCCTCAGGTTCCATTGTTGAATTCCGTCGAAAAATTACTAATAAGCTGATTGGCTTTCTCCACGTTTTTCACCGATGTGGATCTTTAAAAACAAAAAAAAATCTAGCCTGGGTGACTTGCTGATTTCCATTTTGCTATTCTTAGGTCAACGTCTGAAAAAAAAATGGGGTTGCTGACATCGTCTTATGTCATTTCCATAGCATTTTTATGAACTCAACGAAAAAGTGTGAGTTTTATTGATATTTAATTTCGAGGAAGGTTAACTTGTTCTTAGATAAGAAAAAAAAGCAACACTGGAATCTAAAGTTAAAAATTTACATGATATTTTTTAATCGTCCTTGCCTCAAGCAAGGTAATAAAGCCGCTAAGATACAAAGGGTTAATGGGTGTGGAAGATTTAGAAAACAGAAAAAAATTATGAAGAAACGCGAACAATAGAAGAGTAATCAGGAAGCGAGTAGATGTCGATTGAACTTGCATTTAATTTTTCAAAAAAATTAGGTATTTATAAAATTAAAACTTTCATTTTTTTAATTTTAATTAAAACAAAATTCAGTAAGTATGAAAACATTCAATCTGTTTCTTTCTTTATTTTAATTGTGGGTGCTTAGAAGACTATAAACGATATATTAAAAAATCGGTCCCGTAAATAATAATTTTCAAATGCTAATGTAGTTTCCTTTAAAATGTTTAATATAAAATCGATTTTTTCTGTTTAGTTACTGGGTTGGGTAGTTAAAATTATCTACGTAATTTACATACATTTTTTTAATCGCTTTCACTACAAGCAAGGTAATAAAGCCACTAAGACGCAAGGGGTTACTGGGCGCGGAATAATTAGAAAACAGAAAACATTACGATAGCGAAGAAACAATAGAAGCGTAATCAGGAAGACGGTAGATAGCGATTGAAATTGCATTTAGATTTAATTTAATTTATAACTAGCAGCATGGCCCGGCGTTGTCCGTGCTTGATTCAAAAATCGTACGACTCATACAGCAATCGCTATCACTTCACTTAAAATATTTTTGCCTTTCCTTAAAGGAATGCCCTTTGCCGTGCTGATGTTGCTACATGCCTTACTTCTTGCCTATCTTACACTGCGAATTTTTTCTAAGCTCTATACTAAACATTAAATCTGTTACGAAAAAAGAACTAAACAAAATAAACACAAAATGATCAGCTTTAAAAAAGGACTCGTAACTGGAAAAACCGAATGAAAAAAGAATGTTAACAACAAATACTTTTTTAACACCCAACCCAGTTCTGCGGAATCAGAATCAACGTTGAGTTTAAGCAAGCGAATGAACCAATTGGAGTAAAGTGCCATGTAGATTTAAATTTTTCCCACTTGTGACGAATACAGCTATCGATTTTTTTGCATGCTAGCATGCTAGTTAACATTCGTGTCAGTCAGCTGTTGGCTCTCACGCTGACCAATAGAATCTTCCTGCCTTTTCGTGGCAGCCAGCTATAAACTTTCACTCTGGCCAGTACAAAATGGCCGCAAACTACAGAAAACTGCCGTAGTAGCATGAAAAAATCGATTATTTCCACTATCGATGGGAGTTGGGAAATGCAAAGTCGGTCTAGACCTTCTCGCTAACATGGAGCATGTGCATGTGCATGTAAATTTTGGTGCAAATCCGTCGAAAATTGCGGTCATGCATTCGTTACACACACACACACACACACACACACACACACACACACACACACACACACACACACACACACACACATCCTGCCTTTTATAGATAGAGATTATTTTATATCTACAGTTAGTAAGGAGTATTGCAATGTTTTTTTAATCATTTTACCCCAAGCAAGGCATTGAAGCTACTAAAACAGGTTATTAAGGAGTGGGAACAATAAAATAAGTATAATCAGGAAGACAGTACGTTTTTTTAATTCTGATTTCTCTCAAATATATATAGGATGCAGGTTCGAATCCTGTCAAAGAACGAATATTTTCTATGAAAATTTCTCGGACATTCAGGCCGGTAAATGTTATTTAATACTGTTTATCATAAACAGAGCATTTGCTTAAATACTTGTATCTATAAATAACAACGTTAAACATAAAAATGTCTTTAATAAATAAATTGTCGGACCTTGTCCATTTCTTAATATATATATATATATATATATATATATATATATATATATATATATATATATATATATATATAAGTATTGGTGTATATGGAATAAATTCGAAGTGCTGAAACAAAATGGCTATCCGTTTAGGTGAAACCGAGGTAGGTTTACCTGGCTCTTTAGGTTTATATTCAGGTTTGATCTACTTCGTGTATTGAGCACTTTACTTAGTTACTTTTACTCGTTTTGGAGGTTTTTTCTTTGGACTCTGAGCTTGAATTCTGAACGATTGTTTTCACCTCAATTTCATGGTCTTTCTTTTTTTATTCATCATTTTTCCTTGAGTACTGGTTTGTTCTACTACAAAGCGAAATACCCAATGTTTTTCCAAACGAGTACCATTATATATATATATATATATATATATTTGTTTTCTCTCATTCTCTGAAGAAGCTTTAATAAAAGCGAAACCTGTTAGATTAATATAGGTTTCAGATTTTCTCTTTATTTGTCATCCTGATGGAATGCGAACCGTATTTGATCTGCATTTCATCTTTAACACACACACAAAAAAACAAAAATATATATATATATATATATATATATATATATATATATATATATATATATATATATATATATATATATATATATATATATATATATATATATATATATCGCTGCTCATTTGTTCAGTCAATCGTATTCTCAGCATCCTTCGGTAGAACCATATTTTTGTTACCTCAAGTCAATTCTTCGTCTCTGATAGAGAGCCTCGATTCCAGAACTTAAAACAAAGAAGTAATACCAAAGATTATATAGTCCGAATCATGGTACTAAAAACAACAAATAAAACGATCATAGCCCGAAAATCTCTGGAAGAACGAAACTAAATGTATCCATCGAAAGAATATATTTCAGACAACAAGGACGTGCACAAAATCAAGTGGAAATATTTAATCTCAAAACTTTCGTAACTAGTGATTTCTCTCAATGGTCAAAAATAACATTTATTTTAATTTTAGCCAATAGAAATACGACTGACAAAATCATCGGTCAGAAAGCTTTTCATTGTTTTTGTTTTCTTTCATTTTTTTTCTTTCTTTCTTTTCGCGCGCTTTTTTCTGACATTAATGGTGAATGGCATCAGAGGCTTGTAAATTGATCTGCACGTGGCTAGCCATGCATCTGTCACCGAAACTGCGCTGACCAGGTCGTAAGACAACAGACTGAAATTGTTCAGGGTTTATGAATGATAACATCTTAAATTCCGATCACGCAGCCGGCGATGCATTCATAAAACTGACTGTTTGTCTGTGATTCGATGGGGCCAAAGATTACGAGTTAGTCATTTGGCTCGCCTGACGGATAGGAAGACAATGAAACCAGCTCACAGACGTCCACACGAAAATATATACTGACAAGAGGGGTGACTATGAACGGGCTTGGCATATTAGTTTTTTATTGCTCTCTTTTGTAAAAAGTTTTTATTCAGAATTTAACCCCTCACAAGCAAGAGGTTAACATTTTCTGAAAGAAGAAATTTTGCGCCTTCTAACGAAATTACTGGTAAGTACATCCTTATATATATATATATATATATATATATATATATATATATATATATATATATCTTTTGTTAAATATGACGTGCAATGTGCAATAAAAAACATCTATCAACCAACAATATGCAAGAAAACTAAAAAGAAAAACTCTCGTCGCAAACACTAACATTCTATGTAAATCAAATTACCGAAAACATGTCGATATTAGAGAGGCCTTGTATATAAAACATCTCTCTCCCACTATCAATCTCACTTTGTTTAACAATGGGAACAGCGTGCTGGTAGCATTTTTTTTTTTTTTTTTTTTAATGGAAAGAGGTTTACTTGAATCCAGACGTGCTCAACGGGAGAAGGCTCGGGAAAAAAACGCTCCTACTGGTATTCAACCCCCCCCAAAAAAAATCTCAAACAGACAAAACATGAAAAGAAACTAAAACATCAAAACAAAAACCATTTTCAAAATGGCTAAGGACGACGCTGAAAGCACTTGGGGTGCCAGGGTACTGGGCAATATGGACAGTTATTGTACTCCCTTACTCCCAAGAGACGGAAAAAGTAAGAACGCTAGAAAAACTAAAATAACACATTAATACAATTTTCATTGTCATATTTAACGAAAGACGTTTAAAAGAAACATTGCTGCAAAAATATACATTAATCATATATATATATATATATATATATATATATATATATATATATATATATATTGAACAATAAAAATATTAAAAAATTAAAATCTTCACGCACACTGGGTTGTATATTAATATTATTTCGTTTTTATTATTATTTCATTTATATTCCTCGACTAGTTTCGGCCAACATGGCCATCATCAGGAGAAAAAAAAGTTTGCTTGCTGGTAGCAGTGAACTACAGAAATGAATGTCTTGATGGAGAAAATGAACTTTTGTCTGTAGTTTTCATTTGTTTTTTTACTTTTTTTAACATGAATTTTGGTCAGACCTTGTGTTGGTCAAACAGTCTCTTTTAAGTTGTTATTTGAGATAAGATCTGGATGGATTCATGCTGCTCTGAATTCCCTTAGTCATTTTGACAGTTTTATTGGTTCCTGGAAAGAGGATGTGTCTCTGTTAACTGTGTGTGTGTTATTTGGTTCTTATTGAGTGAGTGAGTATGATGTGTGTAAGTGTGTATATTACAATGGGTGCGTGTTATCATTTGGCTCATTAGGGAGTGAGTGAGTATGATGTGTGGGTGTGTGTATAAGTGTGAGGCCTCAACACCTCCGTAAGCATGTCTGTCTTGTGTGGGTGAGAAATGTGGATAGGTTTTGATTTGTATCGTTATATATTAATTCTATCTATATTGTTTAATTTATAGTTAAGCCCGACTGGATAGTTTGTTTTTAGACGTTGTATCCACTTATTTTCATGGGACTCTAAAATCTTTCTAATATTATCTGCTCTGGACTTTTCTATTCTCTAAATTATAGTGAATTTGGCATGGGTTTTGAAATCGTGTTTTTCTCGGCGGAAATGTTGTTCTACAGGTAATAATCTTTCATTTTATGTAAACGCATACACATATATATAAATATATATATATTTAGACATGTTCTGTCTACTAATTTTCAGTTGGATCCTTTCATATTCACGGATAAGCTTGTTGGTGTCGTTACTGAAGTCAAGAGAAAATTTTTTGTATTCCGAGTACTTTCGACATGGCACATTGTCATCATCAGGGTGTTGTTTATTGGAAGACAAATATAGTGTTCATTATTGTCGAAGACGAAATTGTTATGTTCATGTGGAAGTTAAACTACTTATTGTGGAGTAAAGAAGGCTGATTCAGTGGGTGATCGTTGACGTTGACACCGTGTAAGGGGAGGTAACTACATATGATTGTAGAGTAGAAAAAATATGACATTAATATAATTTTCATTACACACACACACACACACATATATATATATATATATATATATATATATATATTTGAAAGTTTCTTTGAAAACGACTGTCAAGATGTAGTGGTTGAATTCGTCATGTTTACGTATACCTTTTTTCAGGACCAAATTTATATAAAAAAATACCCGAAGGTATTATATATCCTAGCACTTTCGACTATACATTTAAACGGATGTTTTATTGTTCAAATACGGTCAGCATATTTTGACTGTGTTCATAGTTGATAATATTGTGGATTGGCTTTTTCTTTTCTATGAATAATGTTTCCATTTTGGGCCTTTTTCTACATATAGATGATGCTATTAGATTTGTATTATCAACAAGTATATTACGGATAGAGTTTGGTAAGTCTACGTGTCTATTTAAATGAGACGAAATTGAACTATTGTCAGAGAGATGTAACGTGATTCTTCTTGTTAAACATGTTGTTGTATATCCAATATAATTATCTATGAATTTGGATTGGTCAAGATCACAGCTTCTTAAGGGACATGTAAATTCATAAACTTGCATGCCCAAGTACAAAATTTATATATATATATATATATATATATATATATATATATATATATATATATATGTATAAAATATGTTTTTTCCGCTACACAGTTCTAACCATGTTTCAAAAATAGAAGCGAAAAGCCCCGAATTTAATTTTGCAATTAAATTAAAAGCATTAGTTCCATTTCATCCTCAAGCTAATTTTGGAGTAACTTTTAAAAAAAATTACTGGGTTTTAAAGACACAGCTAAAATCACGTTTCCATGGTTACAGAATATTCTACTTCAATTGGATGTCTAGGTTTTCCTTATGACAGTATCATTGTATCAGTTATTACCAAATTGTAGCTAATAACATGGTTAGAACTGTGTAGCGGAAAAAAACATATTTTAAATCAATTAATTTATAATATTACTGCTCTGTAAATAATACATTGAGCACTATTTTGTAAAAATAAAAATATCTATAAGAACACCGGATTATATATCTTACTGTTCTTTCTTTTATTTATATACATACATATATATATATATATATATATATATATATATATATATATATATATATATGTATGTATATGGTTTTTTAACCAAATCTCTCTCTCTCTCTCTCTATATATATATATATATATATATATATATATATATATATATATATATATATATATATATATATATAAATTTGGTTTTGCGATCATCAGACAAACTGGAAAAATTGCATCTATACACACCGACACACATACATACAGGTGTACGCATTTTAGTTCACGCAAACGCATCCATATAAACAATCCATGCGTTCGGGCATACATAGAATTAAATAGAATTACAAGTGCATTAGTATGTATCTGCGCCCAGTTTTGAATTGTTTATATGGGTGCGTTTTTGTGAACTAAAATACGTACACCTGTATGTATGTTTGGCTATTTTAAAAAATAAACCATTTTGTCTGATGATCGCAAAAGCGTGAAACGCAGGGTAACAAAATCCGAACCATAAAACTGAATATGTTAACTTTATCACTGATATTATACGCTTTCAACTAAGTAATGCCCATATAAACTAATATATATATATTTAGTTTTTAACTAAATCTCTTTCTCTCTCTCAATCTCTCTCTCTCTCTCTCTCTATATATATATATATATATATATATATATATATATATATATATATATATATATATTATTTCAGAATAAAGCATATACACTTACTATTTCTATAATACAATTCCTAAATTTATGTATTAGTCAAAAAATAAAATAAGCTTTTCTTTCCATCGAACATGTACGGGGTCTACCAAAACTAATTGATATAAATCTGGTCCCTGGATAAAAAGAAAATGATTGAGAACCGCTGCTCTACATGTTTCTAGTATGAAACAGTCTGTCTCCTCGGAGTGTTGACTTAAATGTTCACTTTTAGAGTTATCTATCTATCTATCTATCTATCTATCTCGACCTATTTTATCTGTCAATTTATATTCAAATTTTTAAAATTTGCCA
The DNA here is from genome assembly GCA_903632075.3 of Acanthosepion pharaonis. Taxonomy (NCBI): domain Eukaryota; kingdom Metazoa; phylum Mollusca; class Cephalopoda; order Sepiida; family Sepiidae; genus Acanthosepion; species Acanthosepion pharaonis. Next base: position 96,835 of record CAHIKZ030000947.1, read on the forward strand.
AAATACTTGCTATCTATTATTTTTTCTCGGTTAGTTTCAGATGTTGTTACCTTAAATTTCAAGAATTGTTTTGTGTATTTTTTTATGTTTCTCTTTATTTCCTTCATCCCTCCCTTTGATAGAACCCCCCCACCCTCCAAAAATATAAAAGTCCAACCTAATATTGTTGAAATCAAATGTAGCAAATTTCGTAAGTACTTGCGAAAAAATAATATAAAATAAATATGAACTTTTGGCAAATTTACCGATTACATAAAGCAAAAAAAAATTTTTAATAATGAATTCATCGACACAACTTGATCATATATATATATATATATATATATATATTTATGAATAAAAATGACAATAGGAAAACTGGTAATTGCTGACGCGTTTCGTCCAATGTGGACTTTATCAGCAATTACCAGTTTTCCTATTGTCATTTTTATTCATAAATATTGTCTTCTCTACCGATTAAATCGGAGAAATTTTCATATATATATATATATATATATATATATATATATATATGTGTGTGTGTGTGTGTGTGTGTGTGTGTGTGTGTGTGTGAGAGAGAGAGAGTGTGTGTGTGTGTTCTGTGAGAAGGATACTCTAGTGTGGAACATAACGCTTTTGTGCTTCATCGAAACTGGAAAGTGAAGCCTGTGAAGATCCCACCCCTCTATGGCAACAGTACCCCATTTTCGGCCTGATCTGGCTCATAGTAGAAGGAGTCGGGGACTATTAATGTCATGTTTCTTGTCCCTTCAGAAAGCAAGAGAACATGCCACCCCCACATCATCCTGTTCTCTGTAGCTCTTAATAAGCTTTGTCTTTTTGTTATTATCCCATGCCTTGTTCTGCCATCCATTTGCTTAAACACATCAAGTATGACACAGCTTTTCCTCTGTCCCTTTTTCAATCCGTCCTGTGAGTATCATATTTTCAAAGCCCTCCTTTTTGATAAGGAGCCCCAAGAAAGATCAACTGCCCTTTCCTGATGTTAAGGACAAGATTCATTTTTGTTTTCCTTATCTCTGAAACCTCGTTGTTGCTCACATCTTCTGTCCATGATATTCTCACTATCTTTCTGTACAGCCACATTTCGGTTGCATCAAGTCTCTTCTTCATCTGTAATGACATTGTCCATCATTCGCTGCCATAGTGACGGACTGATATTACATAACAGTTCAGTATTCTTTTCTTTATTTCTGTTGATTGAAGTAACTTCTTCATCTGTGAGGAGAGTTTCCAGCATCCACTGTCATATATGAGGACTGATATTACATAACAGTTCAGAACCCTTTTCTTTGTTTCTGTTGCTTCAAGTCTCTTCTTCATCTTTGAGGAGATTGTCCAGCATTCACTGCCATATAGGAGGACTGATATTACATAACAGTTCAGTACTCTTTTCTTTGTTTCTCTTCCTTCAAGTCTCTGCTTCATCTGTGAGGAGATTGTCCATCATTCACCCCCATAAAAGAGCACTGATATTACATAACAGTTCAATACTTTTTTTCTGTTTCTTAATACTCTGCTTAGGTTTTGGAATTAATCTTTGTTTATCAAAATACCCATTTGGATTTCAGTGTCGCTGTTTCTGCCTCTGTTATTACACTTCCCCGATATTTAAATCGTTGTTCCTACGAGTTCGAATCAAACCAAGGTGAAGACGACTTTTTAATTGTTTTCCACTTTTTTTTCTTTTTGTCTTTTTATGAATATGAATATATATATATATATATATATATATATATATATATATATATATATATATATTTGATTCGTTCATTTTTAGAGTTTATCACTCTTTACAAGGTATTTAAAGTCGAGAAATATTTTTAGATTATTTTTAATTCTATTTTGATGATGATAGCACTTTATTTATACACATCTTAATAATTAACCCATAGCTGGCGGGGGAAGAGATGGATTCATACTTTTCTCAAGAGTATTTGCACGTAAGTGTCTATAACGAACTCGACTGGAATTAAAACTCGGCTCTCCGATTTCCAATTCCGAGCCTTTATCCACTACACCACACGCACATCCAAGCACCTGATATTCCCAAGCGGTTACCAGTCTAGGTACTTACCAATTTAATTGTGTTTTAACCGCAGTATCCTATCAGTTGTTTTTAATGAAACATGTATGAAAGTGGGATTGCTGTCCAAATACACAATTATTACATGACATGGCCCGGCAGTCAACAGTCAGAAAAAATGTATAACCGCAATCAGTTGCAAGGGTTCCGTCTATCCAATTTCACTCACAAGGTTTGGATTAACCTTTGGTATGGTTTTCAGGCACTTTCCAAAGGTACCACACGCTGGGATCGACCCCTCCAGACCGATAACATCAAGGATTCACTTTTCCCGAGAAATCGACCATGGTGACATTCGAACCCGGGGCGCGTGGTCAGAAAGCGAAGTCACAAGTCATCGTGACTGAGGGTTTGAGCGTGCTGTTCACAGTGTTGATCACACGGTATAACGAGCTATCTCCGAGAAAGTGTAACTAAGATCTGCTCAGCGCAGTTGCAGTATAAACCACAGGAGGGATGTGTGGATGTTGAATAAACACAAATGTGACTGAGCAGGCGTCTGCAATGGGATTGGCTAGTCGAGTTAGTAGATTGGCATTGATTCAAGTGGATGCGCAATTTACCTTTTTTATTACCATTGTATAATGTTGTACTCATCTTTGTTACCATATTTATCACCCTTCAGTATCTGTGTATATTTCTGAGATGAGGTATTTTGTACACTTTACATTATTCGGACTATTGTCCTCATCTTTGTTGCCATATTTATCACCCTTCAGTATCTGTGTATATTTCTGAGATGAGGTATTTTGTACACTATTTACATTATTCGGACTATTGTCCTCTCATCTTTCAGTATCTGTCTATATTTCTGAGATGAGGTATTATGACAACACTATTTACATTATTCGGACTATTGTCCTCATCTTTGTTGCCATATTTATCACCCTTCAGTATCTGTGTATATTTCTGAGATGAGGTATTATGTACACTATTTACATTATTCGGACTATTGTCCTCATCTTTGTTGCCATATTTATCACCCTTCAGTATCTGTCTATATTTCTGAGATGAGGTATTATGTACACTATTTACATTATTTATTTATTTATTTTATTATCTTTGTCGCTGTATGTTATGGTCCAAGTTCCTAGTACCATGGTCCAAGATTAGAACCAATGAAAAAATAACACGAACACAGGTATGGAATACAAAGATATATTACAACAGAAATATAATACAAAGAAGTCGAAGTATTAGTAATGACTATCAGATTTGGTTAGAGTGAACTATGTTGTCTCGTCAAGTATCACTATTCCAATGTCCTTACAATATGCTCTCAATTATCTCTCCTCGTCTTCCAATCTCCTCATACCTCTTGAGAGGCGCAGTATTTATAATGTCAGGAATAGTCCATTATTATTATGGGTAGTTCCCATAACACTATATTTATCACAACCTTTCGGCCGTTGTACGTTCTGGCCTTCTTCAGGTGGTTGGAATGTCGAATGTGCCATGTGTCCTTAACAGCAGTCTACCACAGCGATATGGCAACAAAGATGATGACACATGGCACAGTGGATAAAGCGTTACCCAGATCCAGTGACAGGACCCAAAGAGTGTGAGTTCAATGCCCGTTGGAGAACTTCCAGAGGGAAATTATCAGGAGATAACTGATAACTAACATCTATTAAACATGGCACATGGAACTAGAACAGTCTACCACAGTGAGCGAAATAAAGGGTTCAGTTCGACATTTCAACTACCTGAAGAAGGCCAGAGCGTACAACGACCGAAACGTTGTGATAAATATGGCGACAAAGATGACAACTGTCCGAATAATGTAAATAAGTATTGTATTCAATATAATAAATATGGGTTCAAATTAATATATATAAAATGAAATAATCTCACTCGAGGTCCTTTTAAGATAGTTCTCAAGTATATACAAAAAAATAAATAAAAACAATCTTTAAAATTAATCTTTTATTAAATATAACTCTCTGTTAAATATATCTAATTCAATGTATGTTGATACCCGGATGTCAGCTAATGGTGACGCATCTTAAAAATATCATTTCATCTAGACATGAATGAATAATATATCTACCTGAAAACCTCCAACCTATATTTCTCACTTTTCTGCTTTGCCTTTGACCTGACTCTTAACTGGTTAACCTAGACATACCCAAAAAATCATGTTCCCCCTCCTTTTTAACTCTTAAATAAACTATCTTATTGTTTTCTGTTTTTAAAAGTAAATCCTTTTCGTCATAGTTAGCAAACATCGCCTGATGATGGAACTATTTTAAGTTCCGAAACATAGAAATTTTTATGTAGCGATGTGAAATATTCTTAAACAATATATTATCATGTTTTTTTAAGATTTATTTTATATTTTAATATATTATAATAATTTTATAATATTTTGCTCTGTGTTGTAGCGATGACTTTTCAAAAAAAAAAAAAGTAAATGCTAAAGAACTTTGTATTCTTAATCTGTCTGTTCTTTATCTTTATTTGGACATATATATATATATATATATATATATATATATATATATATATATATATATATATATATATGTGTGTGTGTGTGTGTGTGTGTGTGTATTCTGTGTATATGTTATTTTTTATGGATAAAACTTATTTGAGTAAATATTCTGTTTTAAATTAAACAACAGGAACAATACATTTATCGGCGTGAATATAATTAAAATATATGTATTTAAACAATTTCATAATATATATATATATATATATATATATATATATATATATATATATATATATATATATTAGTGTATAATAGAAGCAGATCATTATTCAGACATGTATTGTTATATATAACAGACAACGAATGTCTATTATGTTCTATTACAAGCCGTTGTAAGCTTCGTATGTTGGCTTTAGTTTCAAGAGAAAATAAAGACAAAAACTGTCTATCATTCGAATATTTCTTTATTATGCTGCTCATTAATCTCAGCTTTCGACACACATGAGCCATCATCACAGCGGTTATATGGACCATTTCAACAGAGATGTTTACCGTTAAAATGACATCCTGTTTTGTTTGCATAGAAGTTTGCGATGCAACGATAACGGCCGCAGAATAGCAGACGCAGGTCGTAACTTCGTAATGCGGTTCTATGACGTCGTGAGTCAGAAATCTGTGCACATGCATTGTAATATGTTAAGACTCGTGTGAAATGCAATGATGTTTTGTGTCTATTGCTTTGTTTTAATAATATATATCATTTATTCTTTATCCCTAACGTTATAATAATAATAGTAATAAATAATTAATAATAATTAAAACATATAAATAATAATAATAATAATAATAATAATAATAATAATAAATAATTAATAATAATAAAAATATTCAAATAATAATAATAATAATAATCACGGCGTATGCACGTCTGTTTATCCCTCTCTGCTATGGTTACAAATAAGACAAAAAAATATTCAATCACCTACTGTATATGCATGATATCAAACTCTTTGTTAAAACAGCAATGACTTGAAGGGCCTCCTCAATATTGTAAAATGTTTCAGTGACGACATAGATATGGACTTCGGATTAGATAAATGTGCAAAAGTAACATTCAAGAAAGGGAGAATCACAGAAACACTCTTAATAGATTTAGATTTTGTTACAAATATTAGGGAACTGTAACAAGATGAAGCCTATAAGTACCTAGGTATTAGCGAAAGAGATGGTATACAGCATACTCAAATGAAGAAAAAGGTAAGAAAGGAGTACTACAGGCGTGTGCGTCTGGTACTAAATACCGAGTGAAATTCAAAAAAACAGAATATCAGCCATAAACACCTTGGCTGTCCCTGTGGTGCAATACAGCTTTAATGTCCTTAATTGGACCATAGCTGACATTAAGTGAATGGACGCCAAAACGAGAAATCTTTTCACTTGCTACCGCATGCATCATCCCAAAGCTGATGTTGATCGTCTGTATGTGTCCAGATCTGAAGGAGGCAGAGGATTAGTTCAACTAGAACTGTCCTACAAAACTACAACAATTGGACTTCAAAAATTCCTGGAAAACACAGAAGACTGGATGATGATATCTGTCAAAGAACATGAAAGTGGTAAGTTCCTTTATTCCGTAACAAAAGAAGCCATGAATTTCAAATGGATGCATAAATACAAGTAAAGCACAATGCACCGATTGAAGCTGCAAAATACATAAAAAAGAAAGCAAAAACAAATGCAACCGACCAAATACAGAAACAATGGCAAGATAAACCGCTTCATGGCCAATACTCTGCCCGTACCAAACAAGCTGATGCAGACAAGACCTGTACCCATCAGTGGCTACCTAGTGCAGGGTTAAAAGCTGAATCGGAAGGTTTTATCCTTGCTGCACAAGGATAAACTGTGCTTGTTAACCCGAATTTATCAAGAACTCATTCTAAAATATAGTGTTAGACCAAAATGCAGATTCTGTGATAATTACCCAGAAACAATCGATCATCTTGTATCGGGTTGCACGATATTGGCACCCACTGAATATAAAACCCGGCATGACAGAGTGGGCCAATATCTGCACTGTAAAATCTGTAACTTCTACGGGAAGGAAACTGAAATAAAGGGGTATGAACACCGCTCAGGCCCGGTTACGGAGATAGGACCTGTTACAATTTTATGGGACTACACAATACACACTGACAGAACAATCAAAGCCAACCGCCCAGATATTGTTATTAAAGACCACAAACAAAAAAGTGTCTCCTTATTGATATTGCAGTCCCTGCTGACTGCAATGTATCTTTGAAGATCTTCAAAAAGCTATCAAAATACAAGGACATTGAAATCGAAATCTCAAAAGTGTGGCACATGGGAACATCAACAATCCCTGTTGTAGTTGGAGCCCTCGGATTGGTTGGAAAAGATTCCAGTAGATAATTGAAGGGATTTCTGTAAGCCCATGCCTTAAAGAAATACAAAATATTGTTCTCACAAGTACAGCCCACACCTTACGAAGGGCTTTATCTATGTAAAATATGTTTTTTTTCCAGTGAAAATTGTCATGATGCCATTTCTAACCTTAGGTCCCTGGTTGGGACCCGGGAGGAAATGAGTACACATCAGAAATCAAAGGAAATATAATAATAAAAAATAATAATAATAATAATAATAATAATGAGAACAGCTGTTGAATGCTTTGACAACTGCATGATATATTGTTTTAAAAACTTTCTTTTGAAAAGAAACACATTCATCCAGCTTCAGATAAAGGGCTCATCTCCAAGAGACAAATTTAAAATAATTTAAAATTGCTGAACTTCCAATGTCCACACGGACCCAGATTGGTAGCACCTGCTAAGCTCCCAGCTATGGGCAAATAGTTAACCCCTAAACTGGGGTAAAAATACTATGAAAGTGTAAAAATAGCTTTTAATACCAGAAATACTTTGTAAAAACATTACTACCAGCAATAAATTTTTGAAAAAAAAACTATTACTAGCAATACATTTTTGAAAAAATATTACCAACAATGTTTTTAAAAAATAAATATTACCAGCAATACATTTTTGAAAAAAAATATTACCAGCTATACATTTTTAAAGAAAAATTATTACCAGCAATACAATTTTGAAGGACAAATATTACTAGAAATAGATTTTTGACAAAACAAAATATTACCAGCAATAAAAATTTTGTCGGGTTTATATAACCCATTGAGGTTGAAATGCCGTAAAACAAACCAAACCAAACCAAACTTTCCAAAAGTGGTAGAATAAAACAAAATTCTAACAAACATGTAGCAACTTAGACTGACTTCATTTAGCATTAAGCATACACAGGTGATAAAGTACTGATAGCAGTCACGAAAAGAAATTAAAAAATCTCCTATAGAAGGTAGCGACAGAGAGTGTGAAGAAGGGACTAACTATAAACTACAAGAAGACAGAATACATGATCATCAGTAAAAGGATGAGCCCGAAATGCGATCTGAAGGTTGGGAACATTAGAATCAAGCAGAATGGGGAAGTTTAAATATCTGGGAAGTTTTCTGACAGAAGACGGAAAGTGCAACACTGAGATCCGAAGATGTATTAGGATGACCAAAGACACATTCCAAAAGCTAGGCAGAGTATTACGAGATAGGAGGATTTCGATGGTAACAAAGAAAAGAGTACTGATCTGCTACGTGACATCTGTCCTCCTTTGTGTCAACGAATGCTGGACGGTCTCCTCAAAGATGAAGAAGAGATACGAGGCAACGGAGATGGAGTTCTACAGAAGGATGCTAAGGATATCATTGACCGAGCGTGTGAGCAACGTTGAGATCTTAGAGAAGATGCAAACAAGGAGGAGGCTTATACTTATCATCAGGAAGAGGCATCTGACGTTTTTGGAACATATAATGCGGAAAGACGGCCTGGAGAATCTGATACGCACAGGTCTAATAAGAACGAAAGAGTGACAAGGGTAAAAACGAATGACGTACCTAGCGGCCTTAAGCAAGTGGATGACAGAACGTAGTTTGGAAAGGAAGCAGAGGGAAGGACCTTGTTGAGAGCTGCAAGGGATAGGAGAAGGTGGAGAGCTATGATCGCCTCCGACCTGAAAGGACATGACACATAAAAAGAAAGAAAGAGAACCTTGCAAAAAGCATGAACCCATGATCTCCGGCAGGGAATGTTGGACGATTTTCTCAAAGATGAAGAAGAGACTCGAATAGATGGAGATGTGGTTCTACAGAAGGATGCTAAGGATATCATGGAGCGAACGTGTGAGCAACTATGAGGTCTTAGAGAAGATGCAAACAAGGAGGTGGCTTATACTTAACATCAGGAAGAGGCAGCTGAAGTTTCTGGCACACATAACGAGGAAAGAGGGCCTGGAGAATCTGATACTCACAGGTCGAATAGAGGGAAAGAGAGACAAGGGAAAACAACGCATGACACACCTGGTGGGCTTGTGGATGACAGAACCTGGGGGAGGTGGCAGAGGGACGAAACTTATTTGTAGCTACAAGAGATAGGAGGAAGTGGAGAGCCATGATCGCCTACATGATGAAGGGACACGGCACATACAAAAGAAAGTGGTTGCACCGCAAACCATTTGATAAAATAACATGAATTTGCTTGAGAAATAGAGCGTTAACAGAATGTTTGAATAAAAAAGAAGATTATTATTCAGTTTAGTTTTGCTTAAATATTTGTACTGAATATTTGCTAATTGTTAAGGGCATTAATTATTTTCTATGCGGCAAATGGAATAAAATAAATTAATTAGTTAAAAGGAACATTTTGTAACTAATTTAATTTTGGATTCATTAATAAAGTAATAATCTTGTATAATTATTTTAAATTTTCTTCCTCTGAATTTTTTAGAGAAGGCCCTCGAATTTTATATGGCTTAGGGCCTTAGCAGGTAAAATTACAGCCCTGAGGAGAGATGGAAAACCTCGAGCGTCGTTTCTAAACGGGGAAGAAACGCTTAAGTTGTGGGAACGTTGGAATTTAAATTAATTTTTCTTTTTAGACATTTCTAGGCATATCCTTTAGCCGGATAGCATTCAGTTTTCGTAAGCTTTAGTTTTTGATTTTATCACTTTTTTTTGTACGTATCCCCCCAGTGTGATAAGAGGAGATCTACCAAGAAATGGGAAATGCATTGAGCGTGTTCTCTTGTAAAAGATCCCTTTTGTATTCATATAAACTTTAAAATACTCAAAGTTTCTCCTATGTATTCTTTAGGGCAGTTATTAGGGCTATAGAGTAAATTCTTACTTCAGGTTTTCAGTTATCATTTTTGTATATATCATGTTCCTCCATATATATATATATATATATATATATATATAAAAGTAATACAGTAAAGGATGGCCTGACGATTGAGGCTAGCATGAAACATCCTATCACCTCTAAATGTTGACTTCAATGTACACTTTTATATTTATACACGCTCTATCTATGATATTGAGCACTTTATCCCATAAGTTTAGCACACCTTAAAGTATATTTCTTGATATATATGATATATGATAAAAATATAGTTTTAAGATATGCAATATTTGTGGGAGAAAGTGCTCAATATTAGAAATATTTAATATGTATACTACGTTCAAACTTGAAAAAGACTGTCACTGCTTGGTGTTGACATTATATATATATATATATATATATATATATATATATATATATATATATATAGGCAGCAAATTCTCTTTTAGGTATGTCTGATGAAATAAATTATAAACATTATGTCTGTTTTAGCATAATTCTTTCATTTTAACGGATATATTTTTTAGTGTATTACAATCAAATGATGCAAGAAATGCACTGCAACAGTAAAAACCATCTTTTTTTCCCAAGTACTTTCCATCTCTTTCTCAGATCATCATCAGGGGTACAACTGGTAAGGCAAAAATTATGTATAGCTATCCATTACTTGTTTTTTCTTTTTGTGTTTAAATGCAACGGTTGACAGTTATGCTTTAGCGTTCATTAGAACGTGAAAAAAATATCCACTCTGATTCTCAAATTTACAGTGCATTTCTTGCATTATACAATTGTAATATACAGAAAAATATTCATGATTATGAAAGGATTATGATAAAAATAAACAAATGACAAATAATGTTAGATGACTCGGCTGCCTTCGGACTGGAAACGCAATCTGATACAGCCGTGTAGCCTCGCGTCCATTATCGTTCACGCGACCATATGTAAAAATCATATCTGCGTGTTCATGATATGACATTGTTAAACTAAACATTTGTCAGTAAACTCACTACTATACACGTTCAGCGTTGAAGACAGACTAGCCACAAATGTACATGAATGACGAATGTAACCTAGTTTCCATGGCAGCACAGCGCCATCTAGCGTAAACTTTCTTTAAACTTAATGACCCAAAAACGAAGAATTTGTGAATATATGTTTATATGAACGTTTGTCCTTGTTTTTGTGCGTGGAAATTGCCCCCAAAGGTCAATATTTCAATGTTTGAAATATTCAACTCCGATCTGCGTCTTTCTTCTCGGCTCTAACCAAAAATATTAGTCGGAAGAATACGTCTCACTTCTTTGTTTATTCCTCGTATCACTGAAGAAGCTCACAGGCGTGTTCGAAAATTCCGACACTAAGATCTTTCTCTTCGTGCTTCAATTCAGTCAAAACGTTAATATATAATGAATATCAATTTCATATTGGCATCATTTTGTTGTTTTTTTATTCTTCGAATTTTATTAAACGCCATATTAATTCTACATATTATAGATGGTACACATGAATCACCTTTCGATTTAATGATATATACATACATACATACACATATATATAGAGATATAGATATATAGATATATATAAACGTGAATATTGAATTCAACACTCAAAGGGGATTGACGATTGAATTTAGCATGAAACAGTCTGTCGCTTCTGAGTGTTGACCGAAATGTCCAATTTTGTATTTACATACGCTCTATCTCTGATATTGAGTACTTCATCCTATAAATATTGCATACCTTAAAACTATATATATATATATATATATATATATATATATATATATATATATATATATATATCGGTACCTATACTCGTCTCGAAAAACCTTCGATATTTTTTGATTTGCCAATAATCAAATCAATCTCGAAGAAAAAAGGTTTTAAAAAAGAAAGAGCCAGGAAAATGAAAGACTGTCGAAAAAATCGCCCAGATACAGGTTCAAAGCCCAGAGAAAAAAAACCGGATACGAGTAAACAACTAACTAAGAAGAGCTCAATACAACCGTAGAGCAGACCTAGTCAAACCTAGGATCGTCAGGGGAAAGCTTTCCTGACGATATATATATATATATATATATATATATATATATATATATATATATATATATTGATGCTTGTTTCATTAAATAATATAGACAAGTGTTTTCTATTTATTTTATGTAAATTCTTTTCATAACGTCTGATATGCTTTATAACATTATCATTAAACGAAGAAAGAAAATCACTATATTGATACATATTTTTTTAATCCGATCTAAGCTTTCGGCTTACATAAGCCATTATCAAAGATGACAATTACAGTACAATATATTAAGCAATACACGGACAAAATAATGATGATAGTCTGTTTACATGGATGATTTCCAAGCAACGATAAACACGTGCATATAAGACGCTAGAAGCGAAAATCGCACCGCATCTCATGACGTCACACATGACCACACAAGAGTGAATTGGAGAAGTATGGGAAGCCTTTGGTATAAACCAATGGCTTCTGCTACCAATTATAGACATTTAAGAATATTTGTAGAGATGCCGTAATTGATTTTGTTTAGGTTGGGTTTCAACTGTTTCATGTATAATGATTCAAGGTTTTTTAGTTTTTGTCTATTGTTTTCATGTTAAAGTATAATTGTTTTTTCGACAAGTATTTTACGGAATTGTGTGTGCGGGCAGGTATGTTGTTTTAAATGCATAAAAATGTTAGTTTTCATTAAAATGTAGTGTCAAGGGTCGTGAAAGCGAGTTTGTGGTGTGACCAACGTAAATATTATTTAATTCGTTGGAGATACAATCTCCCAAAGGGCACTTGAATTTATAAACTATGTTGCTTTTTTTACAAATCGCTAACCGGGGGAGAAGAATCATTGCGAAGAATTAAGTTGGATATCCTAGATTTAGTGTAGTATATGATTAATTTAATTCTTTTGCTAGGATTTGTTGTTGATATATTAATATTTACTAAATTTTTTTTGTTTATAATTAGTATGCATTTGATTACGATATAGGAGATTAATATGTTTGAAATTAGTAGAAGCATTATTATGTACTATTTGCTTAGTATTGAGATTTCTAAGAAAGCATTTTATTTGTTCATCAACTATATAGTTTGGAAAGCTATTATTAATAAGTATTTGTTTTATATTCTTTAGTTCACTGTAAAAAAAATCTCTTTTGTGGATGAATTAGTTTCTGCACGATGTATTAGATTCTTTATAATTGCTATTTTGTAGTAATATGGGCATTCGCTCTTGTAGCTATGAAAAGAATTTACATAAAATAAATATGTCTATATTATTTAATGAAACATGTATTAATATATATATATATATATATATATATATATATATATATATATATATATAATGAATAGTCTGTGATAGATAGATAGATAGATAGATAGATAGATAGATATGAACAGTTTGCTGTATATACATTGACATGAACAGAATGCGATAGATAGATAGATAGGCACATCTGAACAGACAGCGTTATATCCATATATATATGTGTGTGTGTGTGTGTGTGTGTGTGTGTGTGTGTGTACAGAAAAATAGGAGAAAATGGTGAAGTGTGAATAAAATGCTGTTATATCATATTTTTGTGACGCGTTAAATAAATATTGTCACTTAGAAGAAGCACGCGAAAATTACGCTCTTTTGTGTAATTGGTTTAATTACTTTTTTTTTTTTTTTAAAAAAAAGAAGACAGTTTATGTGATTTTAAAAGCGTCATGATCAGTCGGAATTGCGTCAAAATATATTTTCTCAATTAAACGATTGAAATTTCAGCGGGAGACAAACAAACACCAAAACCTACGCGTATTTATAGACATATTCTAAATTGACAATTATACGTGCGTTCGACCATTTTGAAACGACAAACGGACAGAGCGTCATGTTGTGGCCCATAGCTGCATATGCCTTTATTTGCAGCTGGAAGTATGGAAAGCGGGAAGTCCACACCAAATGTTGCCCTAGCTCGCAAATGAAGGAAAGAGGAGGAGAGAAAAAGAAAAAAAAGAAAGAAAAACAGAAAACCAAAAAAAAAAAAAAAGTGTCGCGTCCGTAACTGACGGAGTGCTCGATGACAAAACATTGCCCCAACCGTAAACTCTGAAAACGTGGCCAGCATAAAAGTTCACAAGCTGAGCAAAGACAGATCATCTCGCTGTCCGCCATTACTAGGCTGATGTGACATCAGTGGACAGTTGCCAACTAAAAAATCACTTGTGTTTACTGTCCAAACATTAGGTCGCTTTCTTTCCTTCTCTCTTTGTCTTTTCCTTCGATTTCTTTCTCTTTTCTTTTCCTTCTTTTTTTTTTCTCACCTGTTTCCTTTTCTTTCTATCTTACTTTCTTTTGGCTTCCGGCCATATCACGTTGAAACACCGGTTCACGTGCGAATAACCGAAGTTAAGCAAACTTGAATCTGGTCACTACATTTCAGCAAAATAACAGAGTGTAGTATTTTCGAAGCAGCACTGGTCTACGCCACATAAGTAAATACACACACACACACACACACACACACACACATATATATATATATATATATATGTATATAACGCTGTCTGTTCATATGTGCCTATCTATCTCTCACATTCTGTTCATGTCAATGTATATACAGCAAACTGTTCATATCTATCTATCTATCTATCTATCTATCTATCTATCTATCACAGACTATTCATTATCCATCTATTGCAGTGTGTTCATATCTATCTATCTATCACATTATCTATCACAACCTATTCATTATCTGTCTATCTTATTCTATTCGTATCTATCTATCTATCTATCTATCTATCTATCTCATTCATTGTTAGCACATATCTAATTGTGTTCGTATCTATCTATCTATCTATCTATCTATCTATCTATCTATCTATCTATCTATCTATGATTTTCAGAATGTATCTATCTATCTATCTATCTATCTATCTTTTATTCTATCTATCTATCTATCTATCTATCTAAATATCTATCGTTTTGTTTCAGAATCTATCTTCATCTATCTATTATGACTTTTTCAGAATCTATCTAACTATCTATTCAATCTATCTATCATATCGTTTTGTCATAGGATGTTTCCTCTTCATGCTTTTACAATAATTAAAGACTTTTCATTGACTTTTATTTTTTAGTATCAATATATATATATATATATATATATATTCTATAGTATGGGTATGTGTTTGTAACCCTGGGTTTCACACAATTATCAGTCAAGACATGTATATATACATTTTCATTTAGGTTTGTGTAAGTTGGGTATATATATATATATATATATATATATATATATATATATATATATTGTGTGTATTTAGGCAGCATCTTTTCATTCATTAAAAATATAAAAAAAATATGGATCACTATTGTGAATTTCTTTCTTCGTTCAACGATAATGTTATTAAACTTATCAGATATTACGAAATAAAATAAATAGACAACACTTGTGTATATTATTTAATGAAACGTATATATATATATATATGTATATATAAATAAAAAGAAAGAACAGTAAGATATATAATCCATATGATTTTAGCTATGTCTTTAAAACCCAGTAATTTTAAAAGTTACTCCAAAATTCGCTTGAGGATTAAATGGAACTAATGTCTTTAATTTAATTACAAATCTAAATTCGGACCTTCCATTTTTGAAACATGGTTTGAACTGTATAGCGGAAAAACCATATTTTAAATGAATTAATTTATAATATATATATATATATATATATATATATATATATATGTGTGTGTGTGTGTGTGTGTATATATATATAGGGCATGCATATAACATTGCATTATATTGTAAATATAATATATATATATATATATATATATATATATATATATATATATATATGTGTGTGTGTGTGTGTGTGTGTGTGTGTGTATATATATGTATATATATATATATACCCAAATGTAAATATATAAGTTTGTAAGTAGTGCTCAATGGGTTTCACGTTGTTGCGATTATCAGTCAAGATCGCAAAACTGAAATCCAGGTTATCCAAATCAAACGTATAACTGAATATATTATATCTATCACTGATATTTAGGATATTTTTTTTCAATATTTGTAACAACCCTACACACACACACACACACACACACACACACACACACACACACACACACACAAGGGATAGTTAATTAATTAGAAAAGTTTAAAACCATTTATTTTAAATTCAATATAATCACTTAGTTTGAAACAAATATTGATTTTTGAGTTTATATTTTTCATATTTAATATAATTTTTTTAAATAAATAACATACATACTGTATATATATATATATATATATATATATATATATATGTATATATATGAATATATATATTATATATATTTAATATATATATATATTTTTTTTATTATTACCCCATTTTAAAGATCTGAATAGTTATTAGAACATACCTTCATTGTCAAGACTTTTTGAATTTTCCTATGTTTGTATTTTGGTCATTCTAGCTTTTGTAACAACGTTTTCCCCTTGCTAAGGATCGTTAATTAATTTGAAACTTTTAAACTTTCAATTTATTTTACATTCATTTTTTCATCACTTGATAAGACCACTGGATTATTCTTGTTTCAAAACAAAATGGCTATTTTTGTATTTTGATTTTTTAACATATTTATATTATAATTTTTAAATAAATAATTATAGTTTTTTTTTCTGGTTTTTGACAATATTGAGCACTCTTTTAAGAATAGTAATTGTTGGTTATGGTGAATCTTCTATTTCTGTATCCACCAATTATATACTTATATATATATATATATATATATATATATATATATATATATATATATATATATATATTATTATTAGAAATCTTATAATTATAAAAACTTAGGGTTAGGTTTATATATACAAACTTTCATACATACACATACACACACACACACATATATATATACATATATATATATATATATATATATATATATATATATATATATATATATATATGCAAACTTTTATTAATGACTTCTAACAAGGTACTGCGATTAAGCCTTTTAGCGTAAAATAATAGTCCGATCGTTTTTATATATTCGATAGCTTTCGGCTATTATTTTTTCATTTTTATTGTTAACCGAATCTGTAGATTTATGTATCTATATGTATCTATAATGATGGGAAGGTTTCCAAACACGCTCGGCACATTGTGGCCGTGTTCATAGTTGATGTTATTGAGTGTTGAATTTTTCTTTTCTATTATCAATGCTTTCGATATTTTTCGTCATTTTTTTTACATGCAGATGTGACTATTATACTTATATTTTCTATAAGTATGTTGCGGCTGGAGTTTGGTGGAATTCTGCTAGTGTTTAAATATGTCCTAATTGAGCTATGATCAGAGAGATGTTATACAATATCCAGGATAGAAAACACAGTTTTTCTTGCATTCGTATAAGCTTTTTTTCTTTTCTGAAGATAATGCTTGTAAAATCTCTCCGTTATTCTATGCATCTGACTTTATCCTATTCATCATTATCAGGATTGTTTTTTAAAACTGAATATGTCGATTTTTTTCAATATGTTTGTATATGTAATGGCTTTCTTTATTTTGAAAACACGGTCAGCACATTGTGACCGTGTTCATAGTTCTTATTATATTATTGCTTTTTCTTTTTTATTATTAATGCTACCATTATGATTTTTTTACATGTGCATGTGGCTATTATGGTTGTATTTTCTGTAACTATGTTGCAGATGGAGTTTGGTAGGTTTCCCTGGGTGTTTAAAATGAGTTCTTAAATGATTCCTTGAGTCCTTACTGAGCTATGTTCAGAGAGGCGTAACAAAGAGTGATTGAATTAAAAGTTCAATCTCTGAACTTTGTCAGGCTTCTTTAAGAAGGATTGCTACGCAAATACATAATTATATATGTATATATTTATGTGTTTATACAGGTTTATGGATTTATACATGTAAATATATAGATGTCTATTAAATGTTTATATATGTATATGAACATATATATATATATATATATATATATATATATATATATATAGAGAGAGAAGAGAGAGAGAGAGAGATAACTAAACAATTTACTGTAAAAGCACGATGCGAGTAAAATTATTCAGTCAGTCAGTTATGTGCCATGCTTTCGATACATGACTGACGAGGCAGATTTTTTCTCGCAGTTGGTTGCCATTTCTTTCTGCGGTAGACCAGTTGCCATCCAAGGCGAGAGAACCCGGTCTGTCCTGCTATTTACCCATAGCTGTGAGAAGAGGATTCATACCTTTCCCAAGGGTATTAGCAGGTACGTGAATTTTATGGATTCGACTGGAATTTAATGGATTCAAATTAGTTTGGTCTGATTTATTTTACGGTATATCAACCTCAAAGTTTTTTTGAATGTCGACAATATTTATATTACTGATAATATCTTTTTCAAAAAAATTTATTACTGTTATTAAACCTTTTTTTACACTTTCATAATCTTCTGACACCAGTTTGGAGGTTAACTATTTGCCCATAGTTGGGACCCTCACAGGTGCTACCACCCTGGGTGAGGGCGGACCCAGCAATTAAGAAATGGTTCCACACTCCTCAAAACCTCCTGATTAGAGGTCTTACTTTGTTACTGTGGACGTAGTTTATCGTCATACCCTGGACGCGGATGTAGTTTATCGTCTTACCCAGGACGCGGATGTAGTTTATCGTCTTACCCAGGACGCGTATGTAGTTTATCGTCTTACCCACTAGGCGGATGTAGTTTATCGTCTTACCCAAGACTCGGATGTAGTTTATCGTCTTACCCAGGACGCGGATGTAGTTTATCGTCTAACCGATGACCCGTATGTAGTTTATCGTCTTACCCAGGAATCGGATTTAATTTATCGTCTTACCCAGGACGCCTCGTTTTTTTTGTGTGTGAGGGGGTCTTACCCCTCAGCAGAGGTGCAATCAGCGTATTCTGAAGCCCCAGCTGACAGGGCAGTACATTTATTTATAAATTCTTATAAGTTCAGTTTACTTTTCTCCCAAGGGAGCTTTACGGCAGTATAACTTTGAAACACCGCTTCTCGTATGATCACCGAAGTTAAGTTATTAGTAATCTCTCGATGTACTTTCTTTATGAAAAATTATATTCTTTTTTAATTAAGTTGGCATTAATAAAACCAAATTATCGTCAGTTTTGTTCCTGTGTATTACGAGAGAGTTTGAATCATTGTCTAAACACAAATCTCTTTTATGTTCGTAGAAACGGGCTTTTACATTTCGTGATGTCTCTCCGACATAAATGCTTTTACATCGTAAGGATTTTATTTGATAAGTACCGGCATTTGAATTGGTTATTTTTTGGATTTATTTTTTAATTTATTTGTCATGGAAATTGTTGGCTAGGGTTATGAATATTACCGTGAGTGGTGTCGAAATTATTTTGAGGGCGTACTAATCGCAATATTACAAACCATAAACACACGTCAAAAACATATTACACCATCAACTTTTATGAATGCATTCTTTAAGAATCTCACGTATCTTTATCAAATGGCCTGTTTGAAAAAATATTTCCAAATTAACATGAAAAAAATCAACAAACATAATGTCTACTGGACATACACATACATATATTCACACACAGACACACACATACATACTTACTAATAAATAATCTCTATCTATAAAAGGCAGGATGTGTGTGTGTGTGTGTAATGAATGCACGGCCGCAATTTTCGACGGATTTGCACCAAAATTTACAAGCACATGCTCTAAGTTAGCGGGAAGGCCAAGACCGACTTTGGATTTCCCAACTCCCATCGATAGTGGAAATAATCGATATTTTCCAGCTTCTACGGCAGTTTTCACGTAGTTTGAGGCTATTTTATACTGGCCAGAGTGATAGCCTATAGCTTGCTGCCATAAATAGACAGGAAGATTCTATTAGCCAGCGTGAGAGCTAACAGCTGACTGACACGAATGTTAACTAGCATACAAGCATGCAAAAAAAAAATCGATAACTGCATTTGTCACAAGTGGGAAAAATTTAAATCTGCATGGCAATTTACTCCATTTGGCTCATTCGCTTGCTTAAACTCAACGTTGATTCTGATTCCGCAGAACTGGGTTGGGTGTGAAAAAGTATTTGTTGTTAACATTCTTTTTTCATTCGGTTTTTCCAGTTACGAGTCGTTTTTTAAAGCTGATCGTTTTGTGTCCATTTTGTTTAGTTCTTTTTCGTAACAGATTTAATGTTTAGTATAGAGCTTAAAAAAATTCGCAGTGTGAGATAGGCAAGAAGTAAGGAATGTAGCAACATCAGCACGGTAAAGGGCACTCCTTTAAAGGCAAGGAAGGGCAAAAATATTTTTAAGTGAAGTGATAGCGATTGCTATATGAGTCGTACGAGTTTTGAATCAAGCATGGGCAACGCCGGGCCATGCTGCTAGTATCATATAAATGCTACATAGCCAATCTACATTTATTATTACTGTGATGTTTACTTTGCGTTGGGAAGATAAAATTTCTTCCAGCCGTTTTCTTTACGGAGACGTGCGAAGGCAAGCAGAAACAAGTAGAAAAATTCACAATGAGAAAAGAGCAAACGGAATTTCAAGAAACAATTTTATTTACATTTTTAATTATTTTTTTGTTCCATGTTCTTTTAGGGAGGCATAGTTCTCCACAAGTTTCTGTATTTTATTGCCTCAACCAACTCTTGTCCCTTTAATATTTCTCTTTGTCTTCGTGACTTTTTTTTTCTATCATCTAATTATTCAAACTTTTTAAATAGGTTACTCATTGTGTCCTTGCTTCTCTTGCCGTCACTATGTCCTGTAAGTGTTAAACTTTCCAAGTTTCATTCTACATTATGTATTTCTAAAATATGTATGTGTTTCTGTCTTTCTCTCTCCCCCGTGTGTGTGTGTGTGTGTGTGTGTGTGTGTGTGTGTGTGTGTGTGTGTGTGTGTGCCTAATCGATATGTTTGTTGGTTTTTCGCATGCTGATTTTGGAACGTTTTCACGTACATACTGTACATACGAAAAAACAATGTCTGCTAGACACACACACACACGAATATATATTATCATCTGAATGCTACATAGACAAACTAGAATTGTTATACATTTACATAGATAAGGCAATATTTACAATTTTTCAGCTAAGCTTGTAATCCGATAATGTTTTGGACCTTGAATTCGTAACGCCACAAATTATACTAAAGTTTATTTAACAAATCGAATGCACGTGGAACATGATTAACCAATGAAAATCAAAAAACACAAAAGTAAAAAAAAACAGAATTTCTTTCTTCTTTTTCTCTATATTTCATTCTCTGATGAAGCTTTAATAAAAGTGAAACATGTTAGTTTGATAAAGTTTCCTATTTGTTCATTATCTTATTATTCTGACGGATTCCAATCCATATTTGATATATGTTTGATCTCAATTCATCAAAGAAATGAAACCATATTTTATTACCCGTATTTCAAACGAGAAATCATTATTATGAATCATTAATCTAATCAGATCCCAACGATATTCGGTCACCCCCCCCCCACGAGGGCGTCATGTGGCACAAGGCCTTTTTAACGTGGGGTCTCCGAGCCCGTAGATCTCAGATCCCAACTATTGAAAACCTATTTATGTAGTAGAATTGAATCTTCACAAAATCGCAATTACTGTGGCCTTGTGCCTGAATAGAATGTGCTGAAATTAAATAAAAAATAGTATAAACAATTTATAAGCTGCTATGGTTAACAAGTTCGCATCTGTTGTGGCCTGTTTAGGGGCCAGAAAGAAAGACACGGAAGACGAAGGTAGGTTGGACAAGTGTATTGAAATAACAGATATATAGAAAGTGAAAGTGTTAGTAATAAGCAGATAAAAGTGTCCGCCCGAACGATAAGGTTGCACTGCGACTCAACTGCGCACGCGCTCTCTCTCGCTCTCTCGCTTTCTCCGTCTCTCTCTCACACACACAATTATAGAGGAAGTCTCGCAGGTTACTATTTATGAGAGGAGGAAGAATTCATTTAACTGTAGGTGGGTTATGCTGAAATTAAATAAAAGTGAAACATGTTAGATTTATAAACGTTTCCTATTCTTTCATTATCTTATCATCTGTCAGATTCCGATCCATATTTGAACTATGTTAGATCACAACTTATATATATATATATATATATATATATATATATATATATATATATATAGGCTCGTGCATTTCGGCAGAAAATTCCATTTTAGGCATGTCTGAATAAATTACAAACATTATGTTTGCTTATTTTTAACATAATCCTTTCATATTCACGAATATTTTCCGTATATTATAATTTAATAAGGCAAGAAATGCCCTGTACTAGTGATCTTTCAAGCGTAGCTTAGATGTGGCACAAGGCCGAAAGTGTGATGCATCCAGTGAGGATCGAACTCACTACTCAGTCGTAATTATTCTAGCGAGACAAGCTTGCTAGCAATTACACCACCTCGAGGTACCCTCAGTGATTTTCGAAGCATACCTAAGATGTGGCACAAGGCCGAAAGTATGGGGTACCCAGTAAGGATCGAGCTCACTACTCAATTGTAAATGTTTTAGCGTGACAAGCTTGCTAACCATTTTACAGCCTCAATGTGACCAGAAATGCCCTGTAATAGTGAGAATAACATTCCTTGCCTGATTCAATTGCAATATACGGAAAAATATTCATGAATATGAAAGAATTATGATAAAAGTAAGCAGACATAATGTTTGTAATATATATATATATATATATATATATATATATATATATATATATATATATATATGTACAGATGAATTACTTCAACTTCAAAAACGTTTCCAAAATAATTCAGTCCTTAAATTCACATATGAACTCAATACTAATAATAAAATCCCTTTCCTTGACATATTGATAAACACAAATAATAACAAATTTACTATTTCGCCATACAAAAAACCTGCCAGCATAAATTCATGTACACTTAACTGCAAGAGTGAATGCCCATATTACTACAAAATAGCAATTATAAAGAATCTAATACATCGTGCAGAAACTAATTTATCTACAAAACAGATTTTTTTTTTTACAGTGAACTAAAGAATATAAAACAGACACTTATTAATAATAGCTTTCCAAACTATATAGTTGATGAACAAATATAATGCTTTCTTAGAAATGTCAGTACTAAGCAAATATTACATAATAATGATTCTACTAATCTCAAACATATTAATCTCCTATATCGTAATCAAATGCATACTAATTATAAACAAGATGAAAATATACTAAAAATAGTAAATACTAATATATCAACAACAGATCCTTGCAAAAAAATTAAATTAATCATATACTACACTAAATCTAGTATATCCAACTTAATTCTTCGCAATGATTCTTCTTCCCCGGTTAGCGATTTGTAAAAAAAACCAACATAGTTTATAAATTCAAGTGCCCTTTGGGAGATTGTATCTCCAACGAATTAAATAATATTTATGTTGGTCACACCACAAACTCACTTCCACGACGCTTGACTCTATATTTGAATGATAACTCTAACATATTTAGGTATTTAAAGCGACATGCCTGTCCGAATACAGAATTCCGTAAAATCCTTGTTGAAAACACAGCTATACTTAAATATGAAAACAATAAACAAAAGCTAAAAATTCTTGAAGTTATATACATAAAACAGTTGAAACCTAACCTAAACAAAATAAACTATGAAATCTCCACAAATATACTTAAATGTCTATAATTGGCAAGAGAAGTCATTGGTTTATACCAACGGCTTCCCATACTTAATACCTCTCGAATTCACTTTTGCGTGGTCATGTGTGACGTCACGAGCTACGACACTATTTTCGCTTCCAGCGTTTCATATGCACGTGTTTATCGTTGCTTGGAAAACTTCCATGTAAACAGAAACAGACTATCATCACATTCTTGTCCGTGTATTGCTTAATATATTGTACTGTAATTGTCATCTTTGATAATGACTTATGTAAGCCGAAAGCTTAGATTGGATTAAAAAAATATGTATCAATATTGTGATTTTCTTTCTTCGTTTAATGATAATGTTATTAAGCTTATCAGACGTTATGAAATGAATTTACATAAAATAAATAGACAACACTTGTCTATATTATTTAATGAAAGATGCATGAATATATATATATATATATATATATATATATATATATATATATATATATATATATATATATTATTAGTAATACAAATATAAAATTTGTCCCTGTGCAATTTGCTGCTATACTCAGTATTTCTGTTCTAGAGCTTCGTTGACGAATTTTTTGTATTGTTCCGTTCACTCGTCAGGAGATATCAGCAAATATCTGACAATTGTCTCGTTTTCATTATTTTTATATTAAGTTATGAAAATAAATTTATGCGGTTTTTTATTGATGCCAGGTTGATTTTCTTTATTTGTACGTGGGCGCGCATGCGCGTGCGCACGCTCGAACGCGCGTGCGTGTGTGTACGCGTTCGTTTGTGTACATATGTGGGATGTCACGCTTATTTCTTCCTTTTATGATTTCCTTTTCTCTTTCTAAAAATGAGTCGACCGTAGTCGGGATCATCGAGTCAAACCGAGCGACCCTTTCTTTAGATTCACAATATTTGCTTCGGCACGTCTACATAGAGTTTTGAATTCAGAATTTTCCTACTTCTAAAGTGGTTGCCACTCAAGACTATAGAACCCAGTCTGCCCTACTATTTAATCATAGCTGAGGGGATAATAGTGGGATACATATCTTTTCCAAGTGTATTACAATGTAATAAACTCGACTGGATCTCGAACACGGCTCTCATTTTTCTATCATGTCCCATTATAATCTCCAGTTATGCTTTTTTCTTTGTATGTCCGTCCTGAGCGTAAAAATATAATGTAGCAATGTTATGCCAGGGTACAAAGGCGACATAATATTACATTAATATT
The DNA here is from genome assembly GCA_903632075.3 of Acanthosepion pharaonis. Taxonomy (NCBI): domain Eukaryota; kingdom Metazoa; phylum Mollusca; class Cephalopoda; order Sepiida; family Sepiidae; genus Acanthosepion; species Acanthosepion pharaonis. Next base: position 121,567 of record CAHIKZ030000947.1, read on the forward strand.
CCAGAATATTCTGGGGTTTTCTAGATTTTTTTTCCAAAATATAAGTGTATACCGTTTATTTATTTATTGCTTATATAATTAATTATTATTATTTATTTAAATAAATGTCAAAGGAAAATGTGTTTATATGTCTTCAATATGTATAACAAACAGCGATTGTAGGCTCCATTATTTTGGGTCCATTTTACTTTGCAGTAACCTCGAGGTTGCCTGTAACCACAGATAATACAGAAAAACAGAAATAAAATAGCAACACGAGAGTTAACGAGAAAATATCGATAATATGCTTGAATAAAAACTGAACTGAATTGAAGAAAGAAGATGTTACACACAAAGAAAGCAGAGAAATGTGGATGGAATGGCATGCCTGACGATTGGTGCCGATACTTGAGTAATCAAGCATTACCTCTCTTATAGATATATGTTAAGAAACCAGAGGAAAAAAACTGATAAACCGGTATATAGATTATCACCATCATGGTCTGTAAAAGGAACTAAGCTAATATCAATTCAATCCTCGTCTTTTATGCTCCTCGCCAAGACCTTGTGTCAGACAAAGCACAGCTGAGAGAATATATCTCTAACGATAGATTTGTAGATAGTTTCGTAGGTGTGGTAGTTTCACAAACTGAGACGTCAAAATGAAAGATATGTCTATTTCGTAAGGTTTACTTCGTTCGACGGAAGAAGAAATTCTGAGGGGCGGGGAAGTGAGAGGGTGTTACTAAGCAACACAGTGAAAATTGGATTGGACTTGAAAAACATGGTGGCATTTTCCTTGGGGTCATACATTAGGAAAGAGCACCTGTAAGAAGCAGACACCCCTGTGACCAACTCAGCAAGTCTATGTTTTAATATATTAATTTTTTTTTCTTTCACGATGAGGTATCGTACAGGTACATCTAGATTGGAAGCTGAGCGGTTATGTACCCTAGTCAGCGAAAAGAGTTTAATTATACGACTGAAGAGAAGATCTCATGACACATAGATAGATAGATAGATAGATAGATAGATAGATAGATAGATAGATAGATAGATAGATGTGAATAGACTGAGATAGATAGATAGATGTGAAAAAACTGCGATAGATAGATAGATAGATAGATAGATAGATAGATAGATAGATCTGAGATAGATAGATAGATAGATAGATGATAGATAGATGTGAATAGACTGAGATAGATAGATAGATAGATAGATGTGAATAGACTGAGATATATATATATATATATATATATATAGATAGATAGATAGATAGATAGATGTGAATAGACTGAGATAGATCATGAATAGAGTGGTACATATGAAAAGACAGAGTTATATATATATATATATATATATATATATATATATATATATATATATGTGTGTGTGTGTGTGTGTGTGTGTGTGCAATGAACAATTAGATAGATAGATAGATATATAATGAAATGACTGCGATAGATAGATAGATAGATAGATAGATAGATAGATAGATAGATAGATATGAACAGTCTTATTTTCAAAAAATCTTATTAAAAATGAAAAGCGCATTTTGTTCTTCAATAAGACCTTCTCATTATCTATAAATCTATCACAGTCTTTTCGTATCTATCTATCTATCTATCTATCTAAATGGAAACTGCTTATGTCACAAGCTAACATCTTGATCTCTATTTGAAACCTTGTAAAAGAAAATGTTTTGAAACTGATTCTTCCTTTCGACGCAATATTATCTTCCTGCTACAACATCGCTAAAATTGGAAAATACCTACAATATGCTTTTCTGTTTCTTTTTTGTGTTTTTTTTAGCAAATGATATTATGGTTTTTGGTTCTATCTATAAACATCGGTGGCAAATGTGGAAAGGATATTTTGTGTTGCCCTCTAAACGAAGTCAGAATATTTCCGGCTCCTCAGCTCAATCAGAGCCAAAAGCTTGTTTTCACCATCAATTTCATAATCCTCATCTTTCGTTCCATCCCGTTTCTTGGCAACTGCCTCTTCATTTTTGCTTCTCTCAACGAACGGACAAATCAGTTTGCCGGTCCTTAATCAGTCAACAAACTAACAAACAAGCCCACCAGACCCCACACACCTGTTTCCTAATGAGCACGGCGAAGCCCATCAGTATCTAGAGCTGATAAAAGCATCCACATTTTGTGTACGCCATTAGGGAAACTGCCCGTCCGGTGAACACCACTTGGCCTTTCTTAAATACGTTTTTTTTTTTTTTTTCTAATTTTTTATTTTATTTTTTTTTACATATTTTTCTTTTACGTTTTTGTTGGATTGTTTTTATGTTAAATAGCCAGTTCTGATGAGAATTGTTAAATATTTTTCCTATTTGACTATTTTTTTTTGTTGTTGTTGATGAATTCTCAATTTTTATATGCCTTTCATCATTATTTTATAATCTTTTTTTTTTTATTTTTGAGGCTTTTTTTTTTTCGTTTTTCTGATTCGAGGTTGATTTTTTTCCCATCATTTCTTCATTCCTTCCTTTCATTTTTTTAAAAAAAATCTCTTAACTTGTTATTCAACCAATATTCGTTTTCTCCTCGTGTAAGGCTTTCATATTTCTTTAACTCTTTTCGTTCTTTGATTCTTTTAAATTTCTCAGTCTTTCCACAAATATTAATCCTTCGTTTGTCTTTCATTCCTTATTTTTTTTGTTTACCCTTTTCCCACACCTATGTTTCGACTGACTTCGATTTTTTTCTTACCAATTTCCATATCTACATTCTCTTTCATTCAAATTTCTTTCACTTCTTTCATTAACTATTCGATTCTTGTCTTTCCTCTCGGATTTTATTTTATATTCTTCCCAATCATTTTCCGATTATCGACTGATTCAATCAAATCACTTGTGTCTGCAGCCATTTGCCTCTGTCTTTCCTTCACCAAAACGTTTATTTTATTTCCTCTTTCTTCAAAATTCGAGACAAAATTCGAGCCACGCAATCTTCATCAGAATTTATCAATTCATTCTCGCTTTCACCATTTATCTCAACTCTGTCTATATCTCTCATTTTCTATTTGTTACTCTCTCTCTCACACACACCCTTGTTCTCCTTTGTGAAATTCCTTATCTCAGTCTGTTCTTATCTATCTATCTATCTATCTATCTATCTATCTATCTATCTATCTATCTATCTATCTATCTATCTATCTATCTATCTATCTATCTATCTATCTATCTATCTATCTATCTAATCCCATTCTGTTCAAATCTATCTATCTATCTATCTATCTATCTATCTATCTATCTATCTATCTATCTATCTATCTATCTATCTATCCCATTCTTGGAGGCTTTATAATTCACTGGATCTAACCAACGTCTTTATCCACTTGACCATATATCCTGAAGAATGCCGGCGCGTACAACGGACGAAACGTGATTATGGCAACGAAGATGAGGATAACAGTTCGAATAATGTAAGTAATCATAATACCTCATTTCAGAGATACAGACAGCCATTATATCACTAGAAGCTAGTCACTGGATCTAACCAGCGTCTTTATCCACTGGGCCATATGTCCTTGTGAATATGGCAATGAAGATGAGGATAACAGTCTGAATAATGTAAATTACATTTTTTTTTAAATCGGAATTACCCCAAGCAAGGCAGTCATGCCACTAAAAGACAGGGGGTTACAAAACATGGAAGAGTTTGGAACAGAAATATGATGAGCAAAAAGAGAAGTGAGTAATCAAGAAGACAGTAGATAACGATTGACATTGCATTGAAATTTCAGATATTGTCCCTTTTTTTAAAAAAATCGGAATCACCCTAATGCAGTAATGGCACTAAAACACAGGGGGGTTACAGGGTGTGGAAGATTTAGGAACAGAAATATTAATGATGAACCGAAAGAGAAAAGTGAAATCAGGAAGACAGTAGATAGCGATTGACATTGCATTGAACTTTTTGAAGATTAAAGTTGGCTGGAAAGCATGGAGCCGGAAGGGAGTTCCACAAGTATGACAGGAAAGCCACTAAGACACAAGGGGTTACAGGGTGTGGAAGAATTAGAATTAATAATGAACGGGAAGAGAAAAAGAGTAATCAGGAGGAGTGTTGATAGCGATTGACATCGCATTTAAATATATGAAGATTAAAGTTGACTGGAAAGCATGTCGCCAGAAAGGGAGTTCCATAAGTAAGGCAGTAAAGCCACTAAGACACGAGGGGTTACAGGGTGTCGAAACATTAGGAACAGAAAGATTAATGATGAGCTGAAAGAGAAAAAGCTAATCAGGAAGACAGTAGATAGCCTTTTGCATGTTTGTTTCGCATCCTCTAGATTAGGTCAATTGTGTGTTTAAGGTGTGTTGGGATGATATGACCTAGGAAGATTCTCAACCCAGAACACATTAAAAACGCTGGCGACTTAATCTGGATTTTTGGTAATTCCCTGGTGCGGTTTCTATCATTCTATGTTCTACGTCTAAAAAAATGACGCCTTTATCTCAGTCACTATCGTTCTTCAGCCCTTCTTGGGTGAGGACGGTTTGAATAATATTAGGCCAGTCCCCAGGTGGGGGGATTTCCGTCCAGGCAGTACCTCTCCTTCAGAGGGGGGGCTAGATACATTGCCCGGCATCTGAGGGGTCCACACAAAAGTCGAAAGTGCCTAAGGCGGACTCAGCTATTTTTCTGCGGTCTTAAACCTCGTCCATGTTTCATTTCCGATAGCGACGTGGGCGCTCTGCTAAACAAAATCGTTTCTCGGCCATTTGACTGGGATCAATGTGTAGTACCTGCCCTCGGGCGGATGAGTTAGATTTCATCTTTCGGTTGTGTTTCATTCCGCGGCAGACCCTCCCTCATTGCACTAAAAAAGTGGGTTCCGTAGTAATACACAGGCCAGAGCAACGTAGGTACAGAATGCTAACCATCTGTTAAACAATATAACAGATGATGAGCAATAGGACACAGAAAACCGAAGGGTTATTTGAATGAATGAAGATGCCTTCCCAAAGCTAAGCAAAGGAACATATCAATCTTAATATATGGCAATGAATATGGTAAATTTTCATTTTAGCACCCGAGCGCTAATATGCCTTCAATTTTTTCCAAAATAGTCTTATTTCCTTGCAAATGTATATGCTGAACTCAAATCAACAATTAAATATTGAAGAAACCTACCTTTTTGGATGTTAACGACCCGAAAAAATTGGACTTTTTCCTGGTCTTTCGTCAGCCATTACCGGCTTATTGATAAGGAATTCAATGCTGAATTTTGTTGGTGGACGTATACAATTTGGGCCTATTTACTTCCTCCATAGTAATTCCTTGTAGTTAACTTTCAAATTAGGGTTAGGTGTTTTATTTCTTTTGTTATTCTTTTATTTTTTTTATTTTTTTTTAAGAAGAAAGTTAACTTTCAAGGATTAGGAAAATAGTTCAGCAGTGAATGACGTTCGGGTGTTAAAATGAAAATTTACCATGAATGTTTCCCCACGGATGAAGATGTAAGACAACAGAGGTTCTAATTTTTCTCCAGATAGGTAATGATTTGATTTGACTGACTGATTTTCTTCTGCATGTTATTTAAAGCCAGAAACATATTTTTTTAGATTGTAATTTCTTTTTCCATTATTCGGACTATTGTCCTCATCTTTGTTGCCATATTTATCACAACATTTCGGCCGTTGTACGCTCCGGCCTTCTTCAGGTGGTTGGAATGTCGAACTGAACCCTTTATTTCGCTCACTGGGGTAGACTGTTCTAGTTCCACGTGCCATGTCTAATGGATGTCAGTTACCAGTTATCTCATGTTAATTCCCCTCTACAAGTTCTCCACTGCTTTAACAAGGTATTGAACTCACAACTCTTTGGGTCCTGTCACTGGATCTAACCAACGCTTTTATACACTGTGCCATGTGTCCTTAAGTGTTCATATAAGGAGAACAATAAAGAGGGGGTTCTCCGCTCCTCAAAACCTCCAATCTCCCTATAAGAGGGCTTGCTGCCGGATGTAGTTTATTGTCATACCCAGGATGACTAATCAGAATTTGATAAACAAACATGACATTATATGGGTATAAATTGGGGGATCAATTCTATATTATTATCAATATATAAACTGACCCCTCACTATTTAGCCACAGTCGTTTCTATACATTTATATTATAAAGAATATAAATAAATCTAAATGACATATCTGTGTAGCTAAACAGTATTTCATTGATTCATTTTCGACGGCTTAGCAATCCTTTACAGGTTATTTAAAGCCAGAAAACAGTTTTAGAGTATGATAATTTTTAGTTTTTGTAAATAATAATGGTTTTGCGTCGCAAGTCTTAACGACTTAACCCATAGCTTGGGACAGAAGATACGGATTCATACCTAATCAGAATTTTATAAACAAACAAGAAATTATAATGTTGATAATAAGGATTTAGTGATTATCCCGTAGCTCTTGGGAGAAGATGTGGATTTATCCCTTTCTCAAGGGTATTTACGCGTAAATAAATATAAAGAAGTCGACTGACACTGGAACTCGGCACTCTGATTAACAATTGCGAGCGATTATACATTGCACCAGCCGCACATCCAAGCTTACAGCACCTGGTATTCCTATTTAGGCACTGACCAGGATCGACGTTGCTTAACTTTGGTGATCGTACCAGAACCGGTGCTTCAAAGTCATGTGGCCGTAAGCCATATTACCCGCACATCCAAACTTACTTCACCTGGTATTCCTAAGCGGTCACTCCTCTAGGTACTGACCAGGCTCGTCGTTGCTTAACTTTGGTGATCGTACGAGCACCAGTGTTTCAAAGTCATATGGCCGTAAGCCATATTACGCGCACATCAAAACTTACATCACCTGGTATTCCTAAGCGGTCACCCTTCTACATACTGACCAGGCTCGACGTTGCTTAACCCAGATACTGACAGAAAGATGCTGAGAATACCATAGACCGAACACATGAGCCACAACAAGGTTTAAACAAAAATGTGAACAAAAATGGCACATGTGCTTGGAACTAGCAAAAGAGAGTTGGATTTTCTAAGAGATATAATGAAGAAAGAAGGCTTGGCGAATTTAACACTCACACATAATATTCAAGGTAACCTAAGTTGTTTAAATGGATGAAAGAAGATGGGTTGGTTGGTATAGTGTGTAGACATTCGTTTATTTCGCGAGATAATTGTAGCTCTCTCATTGGTTAAGATTCAGTCCTTTTGTGAGTAGTGTGTAGAGCTCTGTTGTGCCCCCACCGGGTAGTGAGGCTGGAGCGAGCTCTCCAATGCGCAATCCTGGGCGATATTATACCGCTTCTGAGAACCTATATCCCCAGTCTCCCGGCAGTATTAACAAGCTCTAAAGGAATACAGGACATTATATTTGGGTTCGGCTTGATGGCAGGAATTGCCGCTTAGTTTTCAGTGTCATATCCAACAGCCATCTGGTTTCTACTTTCTGTTCGCATGTTATCCTCATCTTCATTGCCATATTCACAAGGACACATGTCCCAGTAGATAAAGACGTTGGTTCGATCCAGTGACTAGCTTCTTGTGATATAATGGCTGTCTATATCTCTGAGATGAGGTATTATGATTACTTACATTATTTACATTATTCGGACTGTTATCCTCATCTTCATTCCTATATTCACAACGTTAACTAAAATGACGTTCGCTTTTCACCACTACAAAATATCTTCAACTTATTATAATTTGCTATCAGATTCATTCTAATTGTAGCAAGATGAGTGTAAGTTTTACTTATTTTAATACTATAGGAAAATGCCAGCATCCAAATATTAGAGATTTACTAATGGGGGAGGTATAGTGTAATAGAATGGACATCAGCGGCAAGTGGAAAAGTTGGGTAAAGCAAGAATCTGTTTCTTTTTCTCACCAGCTTTGGGTTAAGTAGCAAAGTAGACTGACTTCTCTAGTCTTGATTGGAAGCCAGTCTAAGAAAAGTAAACTCTGTATTTCAAACTGTGGAAAAAGCAATGGAGAAACTACTCCACTATCTTTCCCAAGAATCCATGGCAATTCACATAATAAAGAAAAAGAATCTGGGGAAAATATGACTGCTTATGTCCTGAGGAACATGGAATTTTTTTTTTTTTTTTTAACGGGGCGGTGGATTTGGAAATGTTTTGATTGTGATGTATGTCAAAGACAACTCGGTTAGAAATGTCTTTTTATGAGACACCTTTTAATTTATTATCTATATATTAATAGACTTGTCACACTTGGTTGAGCCTCTGATCGAGAATTGGAACTTCTGAATTTTTTTTTTTTTTTGTGGGAGAATTTAGTTGTTAAATAGAAGTTTATTTTCAACAAATTAGTTTTTACTTTAAAATAAAGCATATACATTTACTATTTCTATAAAACAATTTCTAAACTTTTTTATTAGTAAAAAAATAGAATAAGCTTTTTTTTCCATTGAACGGGGACGGAGGTCTACCAAAAAGTAATTAATACTAAATCTGGTCCATGGATAAAAAAAATGGCTGTTAACCATTGCTCTAGATGTTTCTAGTATGAAACAGTTTGTCGCCTCTGAGTGTTAAAATGTTCACTTTCAGAGTTGTATATATATATATATATATATATATATATATATATATATATATATATATATATATATATTTCATTCTCATTTTATTAAATAAATATAGACAAGTGTTGTCTATTTAATTATGTAAATTCTTTTCATAACGTCTGATAAGTTTAATAACATTATCATTGAACGAAGAAAGAAATTCACAATATTGATCCATATTTTTTAATACAATTTAAGCTTTCGGCTTACGTAAGCCATTATCAAAGTTATCAATTACAACATATTAAGCAATATACGGACAAGACAGTGATGATAGTCTGTCATTGTTTACATATATGATTTTTAAGCAACGATAAATACGTGCATGTAAGACGCTGTCTATATTATTTAATGAAACATGTATGAATGAATAACTACTGAGAAATGGAAATGCATATATATATATATATATATATATATATATATATATATATATATATATATCTGTAAATTTAGCAAAAACAAATCGCTCAGGGGACTGAAGTTGTCACTTGCGACTCACACACAAGGTTTAATAAACAAAGTTGTCGGAACCGACGGGAGAGTCCATCATATATATATATATATATATATATATATATATATATATATATATAAAGATTATAATTTATTACATAAGTTAATTTGATATTTTAATAATAAATAATAATATTAATTTTAAATATTAATAAAACAAAACATTAATATAAATTAATTATTATATTAATAGACTCGATATTATGAAAATGGCTGATCTTCGATTATGATTGACAGCGACGGAGCCGAATATAAATTAAAAACTCAAAGAGCAACATCAACCACGTGGATCTCATTGAATAAATCTGAACATTGAAAAATATATTAATTCTTCACATATGTTAAAATGGCTTATTATGAGTTATTTTACTAGTGTACATAGACGTACCATAGAATTTAGTTGTTAAATAAAAGTTTATTTTCATTAAGTTAGTTTTACTTTAAAATTAGTCATATACATTTACTATTTCTAAAAGACAATTCTTAAACTTATCTGTTAGTAAAAAAATAAAATAAGCTTTTCTTTCAGCGAATAGTTATAAGGGGTTCCCCAAATAAATAAATAAAATATGAGTAAAAGTGGCCCAGAAGTAAAGAAACAAAAAAAAAAAAAGGTTGAAAACCATGATCATGACACTTAAAAGATCACAGGTAATTTTCTTCACCTATCAAACAAATGTTTATCCAACTTGGTAGCATCGGTTAGGTTAGCTCCAGTAATCGCATCACCAAAAATTACGCAGCGGATATTTTAATTATAAACGCAAGATATACACACGTAATTATGGACACATTTTATGTCGGAGAAATTCACCTTCTTTAGTAAAGAAGAGTTTCGAACTCATTTTGACGTCTTCTCTGCCTTTGGCACAAATGTGAGGTTTTTTGGGGTTTTTTCTTTCTTTTCTTCCCGTATTTTTTTTTTCTTCCAGAAACTAATAATATTTCTAAAATAACAACACTAAAAATATACTCAGTGCCTTTGGCGAATTATTTCCTCTCTGCCATCTTATTCTCGTCCGTTATTTTGACCGTGTCTCAGGGAAATGACTCACAGAACTCAGGATCAAGGGCAATTAACATCTGCTCAGCTTTTGATTCGATTCCGTCTTTAAAACCGTTTCCATGGAAAAATACGGCACAGATCTTTCTCTTCTAAAAAAACTCCGTGTTTCGCTTTTCTCTTATCAACGGTCAGAAGCCAACAACGAAATAAACATCCGAGATTCAGTACTAAATGGAACAAAAACCTGTAAAAATTAATTGGCTTGGAACAAAAGTCTGTAGCGGTTTTCAAAAGAAGCCGGAATTGTGTGACGTTATCTGTCAGTCTGTTCATATCTATCTATATATCTATCTATATCAGTATATTTATATCTATGTTCATTCTCTATTTATCTATCCATGTTCACTCTCTCTATCTATCTATCTATCTATCTATCTATCTATCTATATATATACATATATATATATATATATATATATATATATATATATATATATATATATATATATATATTTATCTATCTATCTATATTTATTATGTATCTCAGAGTGTTCATATCAATCTATCTATCTATCTATATATATATATATTTATCTATCTATCTATGTTTATTATGTATCTCAGAGTGTTCATATCTATCTATCTATCTATCTATCTATCTATCTATCTATCTATGTTCATTATCTATCTCAGAGTGTTCATATCTATCTATCTATCCATTCATCTATCCATCTATCTATCTATCTATCAACCATCCATTATCATATCTATCTATTTTCATACTATTATCTATCATCCATCCATTTTATCATATCTATCTATCTATTTATCTATCTATCTATCTATCATC
>CAHIKZ030000947.1:137500-142500 GCA_903632075.3 Acanthosepion pharaonis
ATTTATTACAACGTTTCGGCCGTTGTACGCTCCGGCCTTCTTCAGGTGGTTGGAATGTCGAACTGAACACTTTATTTCGCTCGCTGGGGTAGACTGTTCTAGTTCCATGTGCCATGTTTAATGGATGTCAGTTATCAGTTATTGCCTTAACCAGGTATTGAACTCAAACTCTTTGGGTTCTGTCACTGGATCTAACTAACGCCTTTATCCACTGTGACATGTGTCCTTAAGAACAGCGATATGGCAACAAAGATGAGGACAATAGTCCGAATAATGTAAATAGTGTAAAAACACCAAATTTAAAAATATATAACTCTAAGGCCAACTAAATGGTTAAGGTACGTAGATGACACCTTCATACTCTGGTCACACCAGGAAGAAGTCCAGGTTCTACTGGATCATGTGAACTCAATAAGAGCTTCGATACAGTTCACGATGGAGAAAGAGAGTAATAACACACTCCCATTCCTGGATGCTTTAATATCTCGAACAGAGCATGGGTTCAAACATCCGTATACCCAAACCGACATTCACCGGACAGTACCTCAATTTCAACTCGCACAATCTATACAGCGTAAAGAAAAGGATCGTCTGCTGCTTACAACACCGAGCAATAGTCATAAGTGGCGACCAAGAGACATTAGATAAAGAATTAATCAGTATAAGCAGTACCCTACAACATAACAACTACTCTGGGTACATGGCAGCAGCCCCAATAAACTGGGATAGGCGGGTACAAGAGGAGGACAACAATATTCAGAAAACAGTCTGCCTGCCTTATGTGAAGGGGTTATCGGAGAAAATACAAAGGATCTGTTGTCCATATAACATTAGAACAACCTTCAAAAGCTTGACGACACTTCGCAGATATCTCTCCCGAGTAAGATCCCCCTGCATAGAGAAGAACATGACTAAAGACTGTGTGTACTCTATCCCATGCAGCTGCGGAAAGGAATATAAAGGGCAGACAGGCCGCTCCATAAGGTAAAGCTTCAAGAAAAACCAGAAAGCTGTAACACGAGGTGAAATGGAGAAATCAGGCGTGGCAGACCACATATGGAGAGAAAAGGGAGCTCACCGTCCTCGGTGGGATCAGACCGAAATCATAGACAAAGAAAACTATTAGAAAATTCGTAAACTTAAGGAATCAGCACATATGATAGGCCCCAAAAATCTCCTGGGCCGACCAAGCGTAGAAATGAATATAGGAACCAGTAATAAGGAGTACCAGGGAAAAGCAATAATAACAACGATAATTGCAATATGAGCTCTGGTAAAAAAATCATGAAATGATAACAGCAAAAATTGCAATATGAGCACTGGTAAAAAAAATTGTTGAAGATATTAAGTTCATACGTCCCAGAAATTCATACACAGCTGTCTTTAAGGAAACATGGTTAGTTTGATCCAGTGACAGGACTCAAAGAGTGTGAGTTCAATACCTGGTTAAGGCGGTGGAAAACTTGAAGAAGGGAATTAACAGGAGATAACTGATAACTGACATCCATTAGACCAGCGAACGAAATAAAGGGTCCAGTTCAACATTCCAACCACCTGAAGAAGGCCGGAGCGTACAACGGCCGAAACGTTGTGGTAAATATGGAAACAAAGATGAGGATGATAGTCCAAATAACGTAAATATTGTACATAATACCTCATCTCAGAAATATAGACAATTGTAATGAAAATATATTATGCCATATGCAACTATCCCCGTTTTTCGAACGTTGATTTTTACACCTTTATTTATTTTATATATATATATATATATATATATATATATATATAAATAAAGAAATGGACAAAAGTCCGACAATTTATTTATTGAAGACATTTTATGTTTAACGTTCTTTTTTTTATAGATACAAGTATTTAAGTAAATGCTCTATTTATAATAAACAGTATTAACTAACATTTACCGGCCTAAATATCCGAGAAATTTTCATAGAAAATATTCGTCCTTTGACAGGATTCGAACATGCATCCTATACGGAACTGTCATTTACGCTGACGTGCCTTAACCGTCTCGGCCACAAAGGAGCGTTCGGTAGGCAAGGTCGAATTTACTGCTTATAAACTTCAATCTTCCATGAATCTCGTACATTCATAACTGCTCTGGCGTATGAAATGTAAATAAATGATGTCATATATTAAGAAATGGACAAATCCGACAATTTATTTATTAAAGACATTTTTATGTTTAACGTAAATGACGGTTCCGTATATGGAGAGAGATATGATCACGTCGTCGTCACGTGGGCTATGTTGTGAAAACGTATTCGAAGATGATTTCCAAATATTAAAATATTAAAAAAGTCGATTGAACTATTTTATATAAGCAGTTCAATAAATCTAAGAACCTATTGATCTCTGCGCATTCCTATATCAACGGAAGGGACGACGACGTGATCATATTTAAACGGAACGCTGATCTTATATAAAAATTTCAGTTATCTGTTTGGATTAGTTGTGCTCTTATGTCCATCGTCTTTTCGTGTTGAATTTTTATATGTTCTAATGTTAATTATGTTTAAATGAAAATGTCCTGAAGATGGTCTAAAATAGACCGAAACGTCCGACGTTGACTTTATATTAACATTAATACAGCATAATTGTATATTAAGATTTTTGTTTTTTCTGTATATTTTTCTTCATACTGTCGGATCTATATCCATATATTTGCTTACATACTTTATTCTATATATTTTGCTACCCGAGTTTTGGATCTTCTGACCTTCATCAGGCAATGGTTATTTCTACATATTATTTAAAGGAATGAATTTTTACTTGCCCTTTTTACTCTTTTAAACATTGTCTTTTGTATATAGTAGTATAGAATCTATTTTGAACTGATGGAAAAATATCCCTTTGCTGGTATATATATCGCCAGTGTGTGTTTATCTAAAAATAAGTACGCTTAAAATAAACTTCATCTCTACGGCTTAGGGGTAGAATCTTCGACTGATGCCAATTCAGCCGGGTTTCGATCCTTGCTAGACGTCTAGCAACACTGAAGAACTGTGTTACAATGGAACAGGTTGTCTGTGGATGAAAACAATATATACCCAGAGTTACTAAATTTTGAATTTCGCAACAAGTGGATTTTAGGGTTTATTTTTAAAGACCATTGCTTCTAAACGTTGAATTATGCAAAAATGTAAAATTTGGAGCTGCTTCTTAAAGTCCAGGGTAGCAAATTTAGAATTTAAGTACTTCTCAATTTTGGGGCTACGCTTGAAACCCCAGGGTTGCTAAATTTTGAATTTCGCAACAAGCGAATTTTCGGGGTCATTTTAAAAGACCGTTGCTACTAAACATTGAATTTTGCTTCTCCTATATTTGGGGCTATTTTAGGAATCTAAGATAATGTAATTTTGAATATTTCCTTCTTAATTTAGGGGCTGTTATTAAAAGTTCATCCCCACTAGATTTGGAATTACGCTTACGGGGAACTGGAGGTGATCCCTAAAAGCTCAGGGTACTAAATTTTGAATGTTGAAACTTCTCGCTTCCTACTTTTGAAAGTCAGGGCAATTTAATTTTGAATATTGCTACTTACGACATTCGGAGCTATTTTTAAAAACCCAGGGTAATTAAAATTTGATTATAGTTACTTGAATTTTTTTTTGACTACTTTAAAAAAATGGGTTTAAGTATGTGCTGTAACCTAGGGAAGGTTACTGAATAGAATAATCCCACGAAGGTTGGTAATGAACGATAATACTTAGGACAAGAACAACATATATAAGATTCGCCAGTTAACTGCAAGAAGTGAATCAAGTGAATTCCACAATGAATCTCCAACTGCAGGATATCTACCAACCACCCCATGCGGTCAGATGTGGCACAAGGCCGAATTTAATGTCGGGTATCCGAGCCCGTAGGCTCGACCAAAAATTTCCCGCAGACTCCATATAAAACGGGGTCGGGTAGCTGTTTCCCGAGACGATATTCTGTTTTTCGACACAGCCTCGTCTGGTGATCCTCTCTCCTTGGGAGCAGAGAGTTCGATCAGCACAGCTGGAGACGAATCTCCAACTGCTGGATATCTAACAACCGCCCCAAGCGGTCAGGTGTAGCACAAGGCCGAATTTAATATCGGGTATCCGAGCTCGTAGGCTAGGGCAAAAATTCCCCGTGGATCCTAGTAATATAAAATATTAAAACTGATCCACAAAAAAGCTCAATGTATTTATTATTACATAACAAATAATTAATAAACAATAAAATCCAAAATCACCTCATATGGGGAATAACCTATTTCAGCAGACGAAGGTATCGGTAGTCTGTCTTCTCAACCCTGCGTTTGTGTGAGAAATGGGGTTGATAAGAGAGACGACTTATATTTTCGTCTGCCCAAATAAGTTATTCTTCATATGAGGTGGTTTCGGATTTTATTGCGTATATATATATATATGTTAACCGGTATCATCCCAAGCAAAGCAGTAAAGTCACTAAGACACAAGAGATTAAAGAGTATGGAAGAATTAGGAACAGAAACATTAATAATGAGCGGGAAGAGAAAAGAATAATCAGGAGGACAGTAGATAGCGATTGACATTGCATTTAAACTTTTGGAGATAAAAGTTGGTTGAAAAGCATGGAGCAGGAAGGGAGTTCTACAAGCGGAAATTGAGAGAAATGAAACTGTTTGCATCAAACTTACGTCCACATCGACCCAGATTAACTGTAAATTGATGAGATCATGACACCAGTCTAGTGCTGCGCTTAAATTCAAAAACTCTGGGTACCATAGCGATGAGTTCATTCGAAAATTACCTTGAAATTATTTATAGAAAATACATAGAGAAGCCACCTATATATATATATATATATATATATATATATATATATATGTGTGTGTGTGTGTGTGTGTGTGTGTATATATATATATATATATATATATATATTTTATTTATTTAAAATATGATTCCAAATTGACATAAGAAGTCCCAAGGGACTTTGGATTATTTACCTAACCAGTTCCTTCTTATTTTTAT
>CAHIKZ030000947.1:147500-152500 GCA_903632075.3 Acanthosepion pharaonis
ACCGTAAAAATGATGAGTGGCTTGGTATACCAACAGATGATGTATACAAGCGGAGGCGCAAGCAGACATTTCTAGAAAGTGGGTGTGAGTATTCAGGGGGTACATTTATACTATTACAGCCATGTACACACGGGTAACATCAGATGCCTTTGCTAGTATTGCTATAAATATTTATTGTTGGTAATTTTTATATAAAATTGTATTGCTGGTATTTTTACACTTTCATTGTGTTTTGATTTTGTTTGTGTGTTCATTTTGCCCAAATCTGGGACCCTGACAGGCGCTATCACCCTGGATAAATATGATCCTGGGAGCAACAAAAACTAAGCGATGGTTCTACTGTCCTCAAAAGCTCCCATCTCTCGATCATAGTCCTTACTGCCGGATGTAGTTTATCATCATACCCAGGACTAAAAGGCAGCAAAATTGAAACTCGTTTAGCTTTTGGGTATCACTGTGCAACTAAAACTAATGATTTGAAATATGTGCAGTTAGGCTTGTAAATGAACCCCGTATTGGAGCCATTTTAAAAATGTTCCTGTACAGATTGCTTCAGGTTTTTATCCTTTTTGTTTTTTAAATATCCCACACCGCGATAACAGAAAATTTGCCAAGAAAGGTAAAATGTTGGAAGAACCTGGACGCAAAATTACTCTAGATATTTTAGCAATCAGTGCACGTTCTATACATTTTCATCTGAGTAAATTATTTTCCCTTTTACTTAAAGTATCATGTTTTGGGGATGTCACCGAACACTCGTTGTCACTTTCGTAATGCTCGTTGTAGTAGAGACTTTGTAATCGCAGATATCACTATAGTACGTCGTTGAACAATGCTGGTGTCAGACGCCTTCGAATAAAACTCGCACTAATAGTACTTGCTTGATAATACTCTCTCGTATAGTAATCCGTATAGAGAAATAGTAAAGCGAATAGAGTAGAGAATTGAATTCCGTATAGTAATAGAGGATAGACTAGAATTAACGATCCGAACAATAATAGAGGATAGACTAGAAATAGCGATCGTTAGTCGTCAGCAACTTCTTACATATATGCGTTTCCTCTATGGTCACGTGGTCTACTTAATTCAATAATCACTTCACTACTTAATTCAATAATCGCTTGTGTTTGCTCACTGGCGATCCACGTTTAAACTCAAGTGTCGACAGCGACACTTTATTTTTATATAACAATTTTTTAAATCTAAATTATGGTCAGATGCATTACGGCTATCAACTAATGCATTGAACGTGTTCTTTTGTAAAAGATCCCTTTTGTATTCATTTAAACTTTTCATTTAAGTTTCTCGAGGTTTTTCCTATGTATTCCTTGTGGCAATCATTACAGGTGATGCAGTGAATTCCCCCCCTTCAAGTTTTAGCTTATTATCGTTTTGTTTTATAGTCTCTTACTGTTTTAGAAGTAGTTGTATCAAATATTTTGTTAGGCTTTGATAAATTACTTTAGATTGTTTTTGGGATATTGATTAACTGATTGATTCGTTTTTGCGGTTTATCAACCCTTTACAGATTATTCAATGCCAGAAACATTTTTAGATTTAATAATTGTTTGTATAATAACGATTTAGTTATACAAATTTTACAAATTAACCCACAGCTGGGGCAGAAGAGATGGATTCATAACTTTTTCTAAGCGTATTTGTGCGTAAGGGAATGTAAGGGACCCAACTAGACTTGAAACTCGACTCTCAGATTAACAATTTCACGCTATTATCCAGTACACCACCAGCACATCCAAGCTTACAGAATTTGGTGTTTGTCTTCTATTTCCCGTAAAAGTCCAGACCTTGACAATGATTGAACCAGCCCTACTGTGTGGATCAGAAACTTGGACATTATATGTTTGTCTTGAAAAACAACTGGATGGAACATATACAAATCTACTGAGAAAAATCCAGAACATCAGTTGGAGATCCAATGCAACGCTTAACGCAGTTTACAGAGAATCTCTCTTAAGCTCAAACAAAAACGATTACAGATTGCCGGCTACTGCCACCAAGCGGACAGTGAAATCGTTTCATCCTCACTCCTATGTCATCCTTCTGTGTCTTTTCATAAAAATTGACTTTCCCAGACACCATAGCTCGACTAGCTGAAATCTTTTCAGCTATACGATCGAACTCTCAGCCTTTGGGCAGAAAGAAATCCTGACGAGGCAATGCTGAAGAGCAGAGTCTCGTTCGGGAAGGTGGACCGACCCGATCCCGTTTATGCGGGTTCTACGGGGAATTTTTGACCGAACCTAAGGGGCTCAGATGTCCCACGTTAAACTCGGCCTTGTGCCACATCTACCCTCGTGCTGGGGTGCTAGTAAATACCGGCACCATAGCTCGGGACTTCGGGTTGGATATTAGGGATCTAGAGACAGCAATGCTAGACCGATCAGTGTGGAAAGGGATTGTCAAGGGGGATTCTGACCAACCATAGGGAGGTCGAAGGATAATGATGATGAACAGTCGTCCTTACTCCAATGGCATCCTGGATGTGTCTTCTCACGAAGATTGACTTTCAACACCAAAGGTAGGGACTCAGGTTTCGATATCGGGGATCTGGGGAGAGTAATGCAGGACCGAACAGTGTGGAAAGGGATTGTCAATGGAGTTCCGACCGACCAACCGTACGGAGGTCGAAAAGATGATGATGATGATGATGATGATGATGAAGGGATATGAAAAAAATAGAACGAGAGAAAGAGAAAGAAAGAGATATAAAGCATTAAATGAGAGAGAGAGAGAGAGAGAGAGAGAGAGAGAGAGAGAGAGAGAGAGAGAGATAAGTTTGCCGACCACCGAGCAGACAGGGAAATTGTCGCCTCCTTACTCCTATGGCATACTTCTGGAGATGTCATTTTGCGAAAGTCTGTTCATTATCTATCTATCTATCTATCTCAGTCTGTTCACTATCTATCTATCTATCTATCTATCTATCTATCTATCTATCTATCTATCTCAGTCTGTTCATTATCCATATCTATCCATCCATCTATCTATCTATCTCAGTCTGTTCATTACCTATCTATGTATGTATGTATGTATGTATGTATGTATCAGTTCTTATCTATCTATCTATCTATCCATCTATCTATCTATCTATCTATCTATCTATCTCAGTCTGTTCATTACCTATGTATGTATGTATGTATGTATGTATCCATGCCAGTTCTTTTCTATCTATGTATCTATCTATCTATTCATCCATCCATCCATCTATCTCAGTCTGTTCTATCTATCTATCTATCTCAGTCTGTTCATTATCTATATATCTATATCTATCCAGTCATCCATCTATCTATTATCTCAGTCTGTTCATTACCTATGTATGTATGTATGTATGTATCTATGCCAGTTCTTTTCATCTATCTATCTATCTATCTATCTATCTATCTATCTATCTATCATATCTATCTATCTATCTCAGTCTGTTCACTATCTATCTATCTATCTATCTATCTATCTATCTCAGTCTGTTCATTACCTATGTATATATGTATGTATGTATCTATGCCAGTTCTTTTCTATCTATCTATCTATCTATCTATCTATCTATCTATCTATCTCAGTCTGTTCACTATCTATCTCATCTATCTATCTATCTATCTATCTATCTATCTATCTATCTCAGTCTGTTCATTATCTATCTATCTATCTATCTATCTATCTATCTATCTATCTATCTATCTCAGTCTGTTCATTACCTATGTATGTATGTATGTATGTATCTATGCCAGTTCTTTTCTATCTATCTATCTATCTATCTATCTATCTATCTATCTATCTATCTATCTATCTATCTATCTTCTTTAAAAGTCCAAACCTTTCGAACATTGTTTAAACCAGTCCTATTGTATGGATCAGAGACTGGATGGAACATATGCAAAAGGAAATCGCCTCATCCTGACTTCCAATGGCGTCCTTCTTGAAGTGTCTTCTCATGAAAATTGACTTCCCCGGACATTGGAGATCTGAGAACAGTAATGCAGTACCGAACAGTGTGAAAAGCGATTGTCAATGGAGTTACGACCAACCACAGAGTGATCGAATGGTGATGATGATGATGACGATGATTTGTTTAACCCTAACCTTAGCCCTAACCCTAAACTCTCCAATTCCCATCTCGTATTTTGGGATTTCTTCTTTACCACTTTACTATATAAAAAAAGATAAGTAAAAATCGTGTCTTCTTAATTATAAAAGCAAAGGTCCTCATAAATATAAAATAAGTGTTATTAAAGGAACAAGATTAACCGTGTGAAAATGATTTCCTCAGAGGACACATTATTTTAGAGACAATTAAGCAAAATAAAGCAAATATTTATCAACGATAATTTCCTAAATCATGTTGGTGAACAATTAAGATTGGCGTTACCGAAATTCTAAGAAGAAATAAAATCACCCAATTTGATGTAAACCAAAATAAAGACACCATTAAATTATTTTATCGTAACCAAACGCATCCTTATTATAAACAAGACGAAAAAGCCCTTAAAAATATAACCTTCAGATATATACTTGTTATTAAGCCTATAAAAAACGTATAATTTAATACTTAGAGTTAATTGCTGCCATATATGGTCTGGTGCCCCTTCTGTTTGCCTCGGGGTTCTTGATAGGCTCCAGAGGCGGATATGCAATATAATTGGCTCTGCTCTGGCATCTCGTCTACAGTCACTTTCTCACAGATGCGCCGTCGCCTCTCTCTGTCTGTTCTACAAATACTTTCATGGCAATTGCTCCAAGGAGCTGCATTCGCTGGTTCCCAGACGTCATGAGTTCCAGCGCCATACGGGGCTGGCATCCCGCTCTCACCCCTTCACTGTCGAAACTCCTAAATGTAGCCGTCTCTTCTACTCCAATAGCTTCATGTCTCGCGCCTCTCGCCTGTGGAACTCCCTTCCCTATTCCTGTTTCCCTGTGAGCTATAATCTCCAGCTATTCAAGTGTAATGTCAATCGACATCTCCAGTTGCCTTGATCTATCCACTA
>CAHIKZ030000947.1:162500-165000 GCA_903632075.3 Acanthosepion pharaonis
ACATTTCTGTTGCTTCAGGTCTGTTCCTCATCTTTGAGGACATTGTCCAACATTCATTGCCATATAGGAGGAGAGATATCATCATGTTCAGTGCTCAAATAAAAGCGTAAGCACTTTTATCATTAGTATTCTTTGGAAATATTCCTCAAGATATCTTATCAACATCGTCATGCAAAGTTGCCATTGCTGCTACTGGTATCATGTAACCCAATACGACCGGTTAGCTAAACCTCACTGATCGCATTTCAATATCTTCCTTTCTTTACAGTTAGGTTCACTCAATCTACCCCATTGGGACAAATTAAAGGGTTCGGTTCGAAATTCCAATCGCCAATGAAGATGAGAATAACAGTCTGAATAATTTAAATAATGTACAAGAATGTAGAGGTTTACGTTAAGGAGTAGTTTATATGAATAGGCAGATAACAGTTGACTCTAGACTTGAACAGGTTAAGATTGTAACTGTCGTGGAAACATCCTCTTGGGAGTCTGTTCCACAGGGAAGTGGTTCACGGGAAGAAGCCGTTTAAGCTTATTACTATCTAGCTTAAAAGCCGCCCTATCAGGCGGCAATTAAGCTAGCTCCCACGGAGGACTCGTGATTGTGTTTTCTGCTAGTTCAGGAGTTTAAGAGTCCCTAAGTCTTTGCATATTCTCAGCATTGGAAACTTTCTTGGTTGATGTTTGATCTGGGTTTTCATTTGCACGGGACTTTCATTTCCTCGCTGCAGACTTGGCTCTTTTGTTTACAATCTGCTCCTCCTTTGGCAGAGATATCTTTTTGTGGAGCATACTGCCCCTGTATGCTATAGGCAACAATAAACTACAGACAAACACAATTGATCGATGCATTTCAGTATTGCATTAATATTTAAGCTTACCTTTTAAAAGTTCAACGATAATTCTCCTGTCGTTACTTAATTTAAAACCATTTTGATGTACGTAGGTCCTTACTTTTCGTACAAACAATTATTTTTATTTCATGGATGACTTCCGCTGGATTTTGCAATCAAATTTATTTCCAAGTTATAAAAATTGTTATTGTAAAAAAAATTAATCGCAAAATATCACGTAAAAAATCGGCGAAAACAATTGCAGTAATGAAAACTTGGGGATCTAAATTTTTTTAATTTGCTCAAGAGGTCGACCTGATTCCAGAATGGTATATGTTGGGCTACGGCCCCTAGAAAAGACGGACACTTTTATTTTGAAATACTGTAATTAGAGAACAGTAAGTTTTCATTTGAACATGAGCTATTGAAAGTTATAGAGTTGTGTCCCTTTAATTATTTTTTATCAGTAGAATCCACGATGGTGGAATCCGAAAAACAATCGCAGTAATGAAAACTTGGGTATCCAAAATTTCAGTATTGGGCGTCCGGATCCAGAATGTTTTTAATTTGCTCACGACGTCGGCTTGATTTTAAAATGGTATTATATATTGGGCTACGGCTTCCAGGAGTAAAGTTGATAAAGTGTGACACAGTGACACACTGACATTCGCATTTATTATAGATTATAAATAATATAAGATAATAAAATAATACGCTGAAATAATAATAATAATAATAATAGAATAATAAACAATGAAATAATAAAGTAAAGTTATAATTATACAAATAATAATAAAATAAAATAATATAATAAAATAAATAGTAATAATAATATAATAAATCTTAATAATAGCTTATTATTAAAAGTGTTATAGTCGAACACCCCTATTCTATAGTTAATAGACTCTCCCACCTATAATAAGTAGGAGTAGTAAGAGTAACGAGTCAGTCGCTCAGTGAGTTGGTCAGTCAATCGATGTCGGACGACCGTTAGTCGGATACTAAAAGTATCAGCGACCACAACTAGATTACTGCGTCATACCTATTATATGAAGTTCCTAACGTTTTGTACGTAGAACCTATTTTAGGACCGACTTAGTACAAATACAAGCCTCCTCTGTGAAAACACTCCATAAAAAAGGCATCAAGCTGTCTCTTCAACAGTGTTGTCAGGGTTGTATCGTTACTGCTGGTACCATGTCACCCAATAATACCTGATAGCTAAACTGGACCGATCGTTAAATGAGAAATTTTACCTGACTGCTATTTCGTTCGGCTGGCGATCAGTGTCTAGTATCCATTGTCTCCATTTTACAAGGTGCGGCGTGGTGCTTGGTCTCAGGGATCCCAACCCTGCGACAGAACCTCCCTCACTGCAGTAAAAGAGGGTAAATTGGTGGAATATCGAAGCCAGTGTGACAGTTACCACAAGGACTGGACATTTTTCGGTTTGGCCAAAGACCTCGTGTCTCATCCTGTCACAGAGGAATAGCCTCTGATAGCTTTCCTGACATATTTTGCACAATGCCGAACTGGTTCTAAAGGTATTAGTTGGCATGAGAAAAAGGAAGTACACTCATAACTTCAATGTTATCATTTTATTTTCGTAATGGAAAAAAAATACAATTAATTTTTTTTCTGAAATAATATTAATTTCTTTGTAATAT
>CAHIKZ030000947.1:170000-172500 GCA_903632075.3 Acanthosepion pharaonis
ACCTTGAATAAGTTCTCGCTGTTTTCCAACTGATAGCGTTCCCAGAACTGCATGCGTGTAGTTTCAGATTGTAAGTCATCTATAAGCAAATACTATAAGCAAGATTGAAAGTCAATGTATATATGTTTTTAAACTGCAATTTTCCATGATTTTCTCACGTATATTCATATCTGCTAGATGCGTATCTAAATATTTTCCAAATCATGGAAAATTGTAGTTTGTTAAACATTAAAATCAACCTTGCTAACTGAAACGTCAAGCTATATGACGGTTCCGTATAGGATACAGGTTCGATTCCTGTCGGAGGACGAATATTTTCTATGACAATTTCTCGGACATTCAGACTGGTAAATGTTGTTAATACTGTTTATTATAAACATAGCATTTACTTAAATATTTGTATCTATAAAAAAGAATGTATAAACATAAAAATGTCTCAAAATAATTGTCGGACTTTCTGCATTTGGATATGCATCGAGCAGATATAATTGTACGTGAGAAAATCAGGGAAAATTGTAGTTTAAAAACAGTAAAATCGACCTTGCTGGCCGAAACGCTTCTCTGTGGCGAAATCGGTAAAAGCACGTCAGGCTATATGACGGTTCTGTATAGGATACAAGTTCAATTCCTGCCGGAGGACGCATATTTTCTATGAAAATTTCTCGGACATTCAAGCCGGTAAATGTTGTTAATACTGTTTATTATAAACAGAGCATTTACTTAAATATTTGTATCTATAAAAAGAAAGTATAAATATATATATATATATATATATATATATATATATATATATATATATATATATATATATATGAAAAGAAAATACAGAAAAAAAACAAAATTCTGAATATGCATTATTAATGTTAAAATAAAGTCGACGTCGGACGTTTCGGTCTATTTAAGACCATCTTCATGGACATTTTCATTTAAACATAATTAACATTATAACTTATAACAATTTAACACAAAAGACGATGGACATAAGAGCCCAATGATGGTCTTAAATAGACCGAAACGTCCGACGTCGACTTTATTTTTAACATTAATAATGCATATTCAGAATTTTGTTTTTTTTTCTTTATTTTTTTCATCCATATATTTATATCCATATATTATATATATATATATATATATATATATATATATATATATATATATATATATATATATATATATATATATGTATTCACCTACGAAAATGGCAATGTAACAAAATTGAGTGAAAGACTAATAATTAAAGGAATAATATGAAAGTTCTTTTTGTAATTTTAGATAACTTTTTTTTATGTTTTCAAAGCTCATGTATTTGCTTGAATAAATAACATGAGAAATTAGGGAAAAAAATCCGTGATTTAAAACCAGGAAATTGTAGGAGACCAAATAATGATTCCGTTCTTGAAAATGTCCATGAATTCCAATCCATAATAGATCAAGACAAAGGAATTAATTCTTGGAATTAGAAAAAAAATCAATGCTATTTTTTTCTCTCTCCATATAGAACGACTTCGTGATTATAGCTTTTCGGGTGAATTTCTTGATACCCCAAAATCAGTTTTTAAATGGAAGTGCCTTCATTCTTTTTTGTCTATCTTTTCCCGTTCTGATCAGCCAATGTCCGTTCCTATCATGGTGTGCACTTGTCAATGGTTCGCAAATGAAGCACTTAACTCTGCCTCACATGTCATCATTACAGGAAATCCGTTTGTTTGTTAACACCTCTCATTTGCATAACTAATTGCAGCAAAAATCTAAAAGAGAAAAATCAAAAAAACAAATTATTCATATCTGTTCATTTCCGCGAATTCCTTAACTTTGCAAATAACTTACACTTTATTTTATTTCGAAAAAAAAAAAAAAACTGTTTCGATTTCTAGCTTTTCCTTAAAATGTTCTTAATACAAGCCTACATTTGTTTTACTGTCAAATCCTGTGCTCTTGAGGTGGCTTTTCTTGTCGGCTTTTTCTATGACAGATTAATTTTGTGAAATGTTTTTCTATAGCTTTTCCTAATTTTCTTTCTTGTCTGCTTTTCTTTCTTTTACTTTTTCTTCTTTTTTCTCTTGGTTTCTTTTTCTTTTTTCTCTTTTCTTTGCACAGATTTTTACGTTTTCTTTTCTTTGAATTTTTTTTTCTCTTTCTTTTTTTTTTTCAGACCTTTCTTCTCTCTCTTTCCTTTTCTTTCTTTTTCGCTAGCTTTTCCTTGTCTTTTTTGTTTTGGTTTGCGTATTTTTTTACATTTTATGTTATTTTTCTTTTTCTCTATCCTGTTCTTTGAGCCAAGTATGTTCTCCCTCTCTCTTTTATTCTTTCTTTCTTTGTTTATTTCCTCTTCCCTTTTTTCGTTCTTTCTTTCTTTCGTTCTTTCCTTCTTTCTTTCTTTCTTTCTTTCTTTCTTTCTTTCTTTCTTAATATTTCGCCTCTTTCTTTCTTTCCTTTTCTTTCTTATTCTTTTTCAGTCTTTACTTATCTCAGTGAAATATTTAATTGTCCCTGTCTTTCT
>CAHIKZ030000947.1:177500-185000 GCA_903632075.3 Acanthosepion pharaonis
GGATGACAGAACAAGGAGTTGAATGGATGGCACAAAGACAATCATAAGAGTTGTAAGAAAGACAGGAAGCTGTGGAGAACCATGATCGATCGCGCATTGAAAAAACACGGCACATTGAAGAAAAATACAAAGTATGTATTAAGCAAAGCCTTCTCTGGCACGGGACCACCATATTAGTTACTGAGGCGTGTCTTTTTAGGGCGTAAGCGACCATTGTTCTCCACAATTTCCTTTCCTTTGTAGCTCTTAGTATTTTTTTCTGTTCGCAATCTTTCCTAATCCCTGTTCTGCCAAGTATTTACACAAACTCATTAACTAGCTTAAGTTGTAGAGTAGGATCCAGCGTGCTGCCTTTCTCTTCTTTATTACCGTGTCATTTTCCTTTTTAAGTTAACTGAGATGTATGATCATTGACCCCTTTTATTTTTTGTCCCCACTCTCTATAGTTTAATTCCTTCTGCACTTCCGGTTAGGTGACCAGAGATGTTAGTTCTCTGGTGGATGCAGGACCCATTTCATTTTCATTTTCAAGTAAGAGTTTCTTAATTTTTGAGTCTGAATGAGTGTGTGTAGCTGGTCGCATGGTTGTTTTTTTTAATTTATCCATGTCCCAAGTTCGTACAGTTAACTGATATTTTTGCCACGATTAAGAAGTTCGAGATTTCTTTTTTTACTGACACAATTTCGTTTCGTTTCTTGTATATATATTTTTATTCATTTTGTAAATATTCATTGTGGTTTTCATTTTAAATGTTCTCCGCCATTACAGGCAAATTGTACATATGGGAACTAGTTAGTTCATAGAGACCTGAGGTATTATGGTGACTGTAGTAAGAATGGTCAGTAAGAAAGTAGTATTTTGGTGCAAGGATTATTGTATTGTTTGTTTGGATTAATGATTGTTGCTAGCTACGTTTAAGATAAGACTGATTCAAAAGCAGTGCCACATTTTTTTTGTATTTATACAAAAATAAAAATCTTTATGGAACCAAATTGCATCTGCAGGCGGACGCCCCTGGCCTTTTTGAAGATAAGTGGTATTCTTCTGAAGACATTTAGTGGGATTATTGTCTTCTTTTGGGCTAATTAATTAAAAAAAAAACCTTCTACTTAGTCGCATAGTGCTCACGTGTGGATACTTCTTTAATCATTAAAATTTTAATCTCTAGGCCAAGAAAAAAATCGAGAAAGTAGAGTGTAGGCAGGGGCTATTGTAAGACAAAAATAAAGGCAAGATTAAAGTTTACAGTTTAAGAGTAACGCCGGGTATATATATATATATATATATATATATATATATATATATATATATATATATAAAGATAGCGATTGATATTGCATTTAAATTTTTACAGAGTAAAGTTGGCTAAAAGGCATGGAGACGGAAGGGAGTTTCACGTCTAAAACAGTAAGAGAAGTAAAGCCAGTAAGACACAAGGGGTTACTGAGTGTGGATAGAATTAGGAACAGAAATATTAATAATGAACGGGGAGGGAACAGAGTAATCAGGAGGACAGTAGATAGCGATTGACATTGCATTTCAATTTTTGCAGATTAAAGTTGGCAAGAAAGCTTGGCGCCAGAATGGAGTTCCACAAGTAAAGTAGTAAAGCCACTAAGACACAAGGGTTTACTGTGTGTGGATAGAATTAGGAACAGAAACATTAATAATGAGTAGGAAGAAGAAAGAGTAATCCGGAAGACAAGGGTTTACTGTGTGTGGATAGAATTAGGAACAGAAACATTAATAATGAGTAGGAAGAAGAAAGAGTAATCCGGAAGACAGTAGATAGCGATTGACATTGCATTGAAATTTTTGCAGATTAAAGTTGGCAAGAAAGCTTGGCGCCAAAATGCTGTTCCACATATAAGGCACTAAAGCCACTAAGACACAAGGGGTTACAGGGTGTGGAAGAATTAGGAACAGAACCGAAAGGGGGATTCACAAGCGGGAAGTGTGGGAATATAAACAGTTAATTCAACTTTGGCATGTACATGAGAAGACGTTTGGTGCGAGGGGGACTAAGGTGACGCGTATTTTTGAGGATATCGTAAGGTTAAAACCAAGGTAGCAGATTCAACTGATCGCCTGATTTTTAAAGTTAAAAGCTCTACATTTTACTTTTACTTTTTCTCACGTGTATTGAGCACTTTTTAATACTACTGTTTCCTGGTCTGATTCACCTCTTACCATTAAATTTTTATATCTAACATATATATATATATATATAGTTTATACATACAGACAAAACAACTGCTATATATATGCGTGTGTGTCTGTGTGTGTGTGTGTGTGTGTGTGTGTGTGTGTGTGTGTGTGTGTGTGTACCCGAATGTAATGAGAACGGAAATAGTACCAATTCTAACATTCACATTTTTAATTCAAAAGATGGCTCAATACCAAGAGTAGAGCAATAATTGTTTATTATAATTTTTACACATGAACAAAAACAAAGCAATTGTTTTGTCTGTTATATATATATAATTCTGATTACACTTCTTTCTTCTCGTCTATTAGTAATGTTACTGTTGTCTAATTCTTCCATAAACAGTAACCCTTTTCGTCTTAGTGAATTTAATTTACTCCTCTCTCTTTCTCTCTCTCTCTCTCTCTCTCACTATCTATCTATCTATCTATCTATCTATCTATCTATCTATATATATATATATATATATGTGTGTGTGTGTGTGTGTGTGTGTGTGTGTGTGCACATTTCATTTTTATCTAGATTTATACAATTTCTCATGCGATCTAATATTTTTTTTCCTTTCCGATGGTAAATTTTTAAAAAATGAAAACATTTTATAATACACACATACAAAAAACTATTTTTTATTTAACAGTTAAAATATTTAATCCTTGATAATGGCTAAATGTAGAGCCGAAAGCGCTCTATACACGTGTGAAAAACAAAAATAAAAATAACTTCTTTTAACGTACTTTTAATAACATGTACTTCTTTTTAAGTATATATATATATAACTTTTAACTTATATATATATATAGTGGTAGGGATATGAGTTTGTGATCCTGCGTTTCACGCTTTTGCGATCATCAGACAATGCAATCATCACAGAATGTCTGATGATCCCAAATTCGTGAAATCCAGGGTCACAAACTCATATCCATACAATTAAATATGTCAGCACTATCACTGATATTGAGCACTTATGTAAAGAGAGTGGAAAGTTAGTGTAGATATATATTCATTTTGTACATGTATTTATATCTTTACGTGTATTGAGATCCATGTTTATGTGGTGGCTTTGTATATTTACATACTGTTATGTACACGCATGTACACGTGTTCATCTGCGTATATGTGTATACACCTTTCCTCTTAGAATAAAATAAAAAAATTATCAGACTAAGTTGTCAAGTGTAGAAAGATGGACTGTGTTTAGAATATGATGTGATAAAAAAATGAGTATATATTAGTGAATATACATAATATCCAACATCGATAGTATGACTCAGTTTCATGCAGTTTCTGCAATCTTCAGAACTTCAGGTGCAATACAAGAGATATATATATATATATATATATATATATATATATATATATATATATATATATATGATTTCTTAATTTTTAAATATATATAATTAAAGGTCAATACAATTTTTTTATATATATATGTAATTAAAGGTCCAATACAAATCGTGTATATATATATATATATATATATATATATATATATATATATATATATATATATATATATAGGCTGGTTTCAAATTTTTTAAATATATATATATATATATATATATATATATTTAAAAATTTGAAACCAACTATATATATATATATATATATATATATATATATATATATATATATATAGGTTAGTTAATAAAAGAAGGGCGAATGAAAGGGTTTTAATATAATCCGTATGATAAACATCTATTAAATATTAATTATTAACCATAAGACAGAAACGAAGCACAGAAAGAAAGGTTTTTTTAAGTCCAGAAATTTCAGACACACCTGTATCTTTCATCAATGGGGGTGAGAAATAAACAGAGAAATGGGAATTACTCACTGACAGATGTTTTTGTAGATGGTGTATTTTCCTGTGGATATCATATTATTAGCAAAAACCTGATCACTGTCTGATTCCTGAATGTGCAAAACTTTTTATGAAAATAAACTTAAATTTAAAATTTTGATTGGTGTAAAAGCATTAGGCAGGTCTATTATTATTAGTGGGGGAGTGTGATTGTAAACATAGATGAAGAGAGTTATAGGTTGGGGAGGGGGAAAGGATGTCTCATGTGTAGCCAGTTGTAGCAAGAATTGTCAGACTAAGTTGTCAAGTGTAGAAAGAAGGACTGTGTTTAGAATATGATGTGATGAAAAAAATGAGG
Organism: Acanthosepion pharaonis; assembly: GCA_903632075.3. NCBI lineage: Eukaryota > Metazoa > Mollusca > Cephalopoda > Sepiida > Sepiidae > Acanthosepion > Acanthosepion pharaonis. The sequence goes on from CAHIKZ030000947.1 coordinate 181,870, forward strand.
AAAAATGGAATATATAATGATAAAATATTATTAAATGAAAAGAAAAAAGTGAAGGAACAAAAAATTGAGTGATGTTGTTGATAATGGGTTTCCTTGTGGAAATAATTTACTATGGAATATTCTACCACCTCCATTCTGTTTCTGGGCCCATTAGTAGGTCTCAATAACAACCACATCTCCACTACACTATACATCAAGCCTACTGATGACCATTGCTGCCTTAATTTCAATAGCTGCCAACCTAAAAAAATCTATAATCTACAGCCAATGCTTACACATTAAATGCATCTGTTCTCACAAAGAAGATTACAACATACACATAGGACAACTTTGCAATCAACTTCTTAACAGGAATTATCCCCTCAAAATAATCAAAGAATCTATCACTAAAACTCCCAAAACAGAAACACATTCCTCAACTATGTAACTACAAAGAAGAATTCCAGAATTCCCAGTCTTTTAATTTAATTATAACTTCCACAAACTTTCCCACACCTTAACTAAAGATTTCCATCATTTAAAACTAGACAATACTATTAGTAAATTATTCAGCGATAACCCCTACATGCAAGACGACAGCCAACACCCCCCCATCCCAACTCTTATGATATTTAGCATCATCAAACATCTGCAACACATCACCTCACCAAGGGAATGTCATCTACAACAAATTCCAATGCCTGATCTGCAAACACATCATCACTCACAATATTTACATACCCTCCATTACTAGTGGTATTCAGACTGCTAGCTCTAAGCTATGACAGTTCCAATCTTGTATATTTGTGTTTCTGTCATAAATGCAAGAAGAGAATTATGTGGGAGAAACTGAAACAGTTTTGTTTATGGTTCAATAACCACAAGAAAAACATCAGGGACAACAAAAACAATTTTCCTGTCTCTGTACACTTCAACTACCCTGGTCATAGCATCGACGACATCGAGTGTGTGCTTTTAGTATCTCGGTTCGGTAGCTGGGAGGATAGATGCAGATTGGAGTTGAAGTATATCCTAAAAGTAAATTCCTACATAGAGGGACTAAACAAGGATTTAGGTTTACTCAAAGATCTCAATTTCCACAAGGAAACCCATTATCAGCAACACCACTCCTCAGATGAGTAGGCCCTCCACCCATATTCTAACTCTAAATTTTAACAGCCATCACCTACCTAATATATTTTTACGTTCTGTCACCTATGATTTCCCTCATTATACACTATTCAGTAATGGAAGTATTGCCGTGTTAGTGTAGATACATATTAATTTTGTACATGTTGTTATGTACACTTATGTACACGTGTGCAACTATGTATATATGTATACATCTTTCCTCTTAGAATAAAATTAAAAAAAACAAAGGCAAGGATCCAGAGGCGGATATGCAATATAATTGGCCCTGTTCTGGCATCTCATCTACAGTCACTTTCTCACAGACGCACCATCGCCTCTCTCTGCTTTTTTACAAATACTTTCATGGTAATTGCTCTGATGAGCTGCATTCGCTGGTTCCCAGACTTCAGGAATTCAAGCGCCCTACGAGGCTGGCATCCCGCTCTCACCCCTTCACTGTCGAAACTCCTAAATGTAGCCGTCTCTTCTACTCCAATAGCTTCATGTCTCGCATCTCTCGCCTGTGGAACTCCCTCCCCTTTTCCTGTTTCCCTGAGAGCTATAAGCTCCAACTATTCAAATGTAATGTCAACCGACATCTCCAGTTGCCTTGATCTATCCACTACTCTTCTCCTCATCCTTTCTTCTATCACTCCTATCTGATCTTGCTCCAAATCTTCTGTAACCCCTTGCTGCCTAGTGGCTTCTCGCCTTGCTTGGGGTGAAACGCTTAAAAAAAAATTGAGATTCATGTTTGTGTTGTGGCTTGTATATATTTACATACTGTTATGTACACATGTGCATCTCCGTATATATGTATACACCTTTCCTCTTAGAATAAAAAAAAAAAAAATGGCAAGACTATTTTCTGTACCCCCTTTTTTTGTTAACAATAGATTTCCCAATTTTTATCCATTTTTTTGTTCATTCACTTTTTTCTTTTCATCTAATTTAATAATATTTTATTATATATTCATTTTTTTCCTCCTAATTTTTCTTCATCACATCATATTCTAACCACAGTTCATCTTTCTACACTTGACAACTTGGTCCAACAATTTTTGCTACACACGTGACGTCTTTCTCCCTCCCCAGCCTATAACTCTCTCCATCTATGTTTACAATCTCACTCTCCGACTAATAACAATAGAACTGCCTATTGCTTTTTCCAGTCATCTTCATTCATACCATCATTGGTTCTATCAATATGGCTCCTTTACATATAATAAGCTTATGTAAAAAGTGGTGGGTGTAGTGTAGATACATATTAATTTTGTACATGTATTTAGATCTTTACGTGTATTGAGATTCATAGTTTTGTGTCGTGGCTTTTGTATATTTACAAACTGTCGTGTGCTCATTTGTATGCATTTCCTTCTACATATGTAAACATTTTGGCCTCTCAGTTTTTCCTTTATCGTATTAAACTCTTTTTTTTATCAATATTCTGTTCCTTTAATTCTTTCTTTTTATTTTAATTTAATTAATAACGTTTTATTATTATCAGGTCATCCCATAAGTTCTGTCCGAATTTTAACTTTTTATTAAAATGAACGAAATTTAAAGACTATTTTATTATCTCTAATGGAGCTGAACATTATTTTTAAGTTTAGATGCATTTAAACTGATCAAATTTTATTTCAGAGAACAATAAAAATTGAATTTTGTTTGATTAAAACCCTGCTAACATGGAAGTACCCAAGAATCATTTGAGGTACATAATGATTTATGAGTTCAAGAAAGGAAACTCAGCAGCCGAAGCGGCTAGAAACATTCACTCAGTTTATGGAGAGGAATGTGTGAATGAAAGAACTTGCAGAAGATGGTTTGCAAAATTCAGAGGTGGAGATTTCACCCTTGAAGATGAAGATCGTACCGGACGTCCAGTTGAGTTTGATGAAAAGCTTCTTGAAGCAGCCCTTGAAGAAAATCCTGCTTTATCAGTTGAGGAATTGGCAGTGGTTCTCAGTTCAAACCATACAACTGTTCATCGTCATCTTCAATAACTTGGAAAAGTTCCT
>CAHIKZ030000947.1:190000-232500 GCA_903632075.3 Acanthosepion pharaonis
CATCCCCTCACCAGGTCCAATAAAACTGTCAAACAGACCAGAGAATTCAGAATAATATGTATCTATCCAGAAATAACAACTTAAAAGAGACTGTTTGACCAACACAAGGAATGTTAAAAGATTCATGTTAAAAAGATAAGAAAAAACAAAAAAAACAAATGAAAACTACAGACAAAAGTTCATTTTCTCCATCAAGACATTCATTTCTGTAGTTCACTGCTACCAGCAAGCAGAAATATTTCTTCTCCTGATGATGACCATGATGGTCGAAACTAGTCGAGGAATCTAAATGGAATAATAATAAAAAAACGAAAGAATATTAATCTACAACCCAGTGTGTCTAAAGATTTAAATTTTTATTTTCTTATTTTCAAAATATATATATATATATATATATATATATATATATATATATATATATATATATAGAGAGAGAGAGAGAGAGAGAGAGAGAGAGATGAACAGAATGAGCTAGCAAGATATATAAATATGGCCAGAATGATATATATATATATATATATATATATATATATATATATATATATATATATATATATATATATATATATATATATATATATATATATATATAGTAATAATAATCTTATAAGTATAAGAAACTATATACGTTGGGAAACCTTCGGTGTCCTGATTTGCAAATAATCAAACCAATACCAAAAAAAAATGTATAGAAAAGAAAAAGCCAAGAACATGTACGTTAGCCGAAAATAATCGTCTCGCATGCAAGTCCAAAGCCCCCCAACCACAAAAAAAAACCGATACGTGTAATCAAAATAACAAAATAAAGTGCTCAATACAGTAAGTAGAGCAGGCCTAGTTAAGCCTAGAGAGCCAGACAAATCTACCAAGCTTTCACCTAAGCGGGTCGTTAGGGAAGACTGGCTTAGGTGAAACCTTGGTAGGTTTGTCTGGCTCTCTAGGTTTAACTATATATATATATATTTATATATTTTAAGCTTTTGACCCCAGCAAAACGAGAAGCCACTAGGACGCAAGGTGTTACAGAAGATTTGGAGCAAGATCAGATAGGAGGGATAGAGGAAAGGATGAGGAGAAGGATAGTGGGTAGATCAAGGTAACTGGAGATGTTGACTGACATTACATTTGAATAGATGGAGATTATAGCTCCCAGGGAAACTGGAATAGAGAAGGGAGTTCCACAGGCGAGAGGTGAGAGACATGAAGCTATTGGAGTAGAAGAGACGGCTACATTTAGGAGTTTCAACAGTGAAGGGGTGAGAGCGGGATGCCAGCCTCTCCGGGCGCTTGAATTCATGAAGTCTGGGAACCAGCGAATGCAGCTCCTCGGCGCAATTACCATGAAAGTATTTGTTATAAAGACAGAGAGAGGCGACGGTGCATCTCTCGGAGAGCGACTGTAGACGAGATGGCAGAACAGAGCCAATTATATTGCATATCCATATATATATATATATATATATATATATATATATATATATATAGAGAGAGAGAGAGAGAGATGAACTGAATGAGATGATAGATAGATAGATAGATAGATAGATAGATAGATAGATAGATAGATGTGAAGACTGAGAGTGATAGATATGAATATTGAATTCAACGCAAATATTTTTCATCTCAACAAGTCAGACCTCGTTTTCTAACGGAATCACACACATAGATAGATAGATAGATAGATAGATAGATAGATAGATAGAAACTGAAAAGACCAAGATAGATAGATAGATAGATAGATAGATAGATAGATAGACAGATAGATAGATACTGAAAAGACCAAGACAGATAGATAGATAGATAGATAGATAGATAGATAGATAGATAGATACTGAAAAGACCAAGATAGATAGATAGATAGATAGATAGATAGATAGATAGATAGATAGATAGATAGATGTGAAGACTGGGAGTGATAGATATGAATATTGAATTCAACGCAAATATTTTCATCTCAACAAGTCAGACCTCGTTTTCTCACGGAATCACACACATAGATAGATAGATAGATAGATAGATAGATAGATAGATAGATGATAGATAGATACTGAAAAGACCAAGATAGATAGATAGATAGACAGACAGACAGACAGACAGACATTGTCGCTTCTTTTTAATCAAACTTGAATAACTTGCTGCCTAAATACACATTATATGTAACTTATATTAACGTTCTTTTAACATTCAATGATTTTAGAAAAGAGTTTTTTTTTTCTTCTTTGTCAAGCCTCCGGATACGTCTCGATAAAAGTTACGGATTATAAAAGCTCACTGAAATCAGTTTGCAAAAATCAAGAGCTTAAAGCTCTGTATTTTATCTTCGTCGACTATTGTCTGGTTAATCACGGCCTCAGTTTACGTTTCAGGGGAAATTAATATGTTTGTGTTTGGAAAGAAATTACTTTGCAGAAACTCAAGACAGACTTTGTTATGTAAATAGTTTTAATTTAAAGTTTCCAGTCGCCAGTTAAATCTCGAAATATAGTAAAACGGAGTCTAGTTTACTTAATGTTTTAAATCGTAGAATTATTTTTTTATTTTCAAACAAGGAACCAAAACAAAAAATTGGAACTTATCGTATTTCAACTTTGGTTGCAAAAATGGCTCTTCTTAATTTTTTCTGGAATTCGTTCGCTTGTTTCTGGTAAAAGATTAAAAAAAAAAAATTTCAACCCCAACCAATGCGATAATGCCACTAGTACACAAAGGGGTTATTGATGGTTTGTTTTGGCTCGTTTAACGGCATATCGACTCCTTATGAGTCATTAAATGCTTGAATTTTATTTTGTGATCATTGGTATGTTTTTTCGAAAAATATATTGCTGGTAATTTTTTCTAATGTATTTTTTAATTTTTCCAAGTTTTGACCCCACCCACACACACACACCTGATGGCGTTGTCGGTGTCGGAGATGGCTGCGAGGCCTTTCTTATGAATTTGATTTTCGTTGATACCTCTCCGCAACGGAGAAGCCCCACTCATTTGGTCAGAAGCGTCTCCCTCGGCGTTCAAAAAGGGATTAACAGAGACAAAATCTGGCAAACGTGGTTGCATCGGACTGTCGGATGCTTGGTCTCTGAATGTCCGCCTCAGTTACGCTGCCTTCTTCCGTGTAGATCTTTCGTGTAGATCTTTGCCTATTTCACCGTAGGAATGTCCGAAGGGGTTGGTCACATTCAGTCTGGACCTTCCTCTTCGACCGTACCGCCATGGGTGGCCTTAGAGGAGTTGGAACCCCAGACGTCTTCACTTTTGGGATTACTGGGGCAAATACGCCCTCTATCATAACAAGGAAAGACCATAGATATTTTACACAATTTTTTTATTTATTAATTTACTAAAGAATTAACAAAGAAATAGAAGTATAAAATTATTATTAAATATATGAAAACATTTTTATTATTGTTGTTGTTGAATATAAATATTTCTGTAGCCTTAGGTGGCAACCAGTTTATATATAATATATATATATGAATATATATATATATATATATATATATATATATATTCTATAAATAGAATAAAATGACACTTGGACGTTGTTTAATGGTAAACACCATCACCTGTCCCTATTCTATTTCCCCACCCACGCTGGTGATGGTGGCGGAGATGGTTGTGAAACAAAGAAAATTTTACAAGGCCATTCGCATGCTTGAAGGGGTTGGTCGCGTTCAGTCTAGGCCATTCTCTTCGACCTTACCGCCATGGGTAGCCCTAGAGGAGTTTGAACTCCAGACAGATCAGCTCTTGGGAGCACTGATAGATGTAAACCCTCTACCATGACAAGGAACGGCCATATTTATTTTACACTGGATGTCGCAGTGAACAGTTCGTTATCAAATTTATCACATTGACTTATTATTAATTTAGTGACGATAATAGAATCTTGACGTAATGGTTAGAAAGTTTGTCTCGAATGAGTTAATTACGAGATCAATTATGACTAGTAATTTTGATCCACACTGGGTGCCCCATACTTTCGGCCCATACCACAGCTAGGCGGAGATTTAAAAATCACTATTGGACTGTTGGATGAAAATAAGATCCCCTCTCTCTCTCTCTCTTTTCTGTGTGTGTGTGTGTGTGTGTGTGTGTGTGTGTGTCTTCGGCGTTCAAAATGGGATTGACAGAGGCAACGTCTGGGAAAGATCGTTGCATCGGACTGTTTCCGGGAGTTTGGTCCTTCCTCTTCGACGTTACCGCCATGGAATCACTGAGACAAGTAAGCCCTCCACCATAACATGGAGGGAGCATCATACATATTTTACACTAGACGCCGGAGTGAACAAATCCTTATCAAATGTACCAACTTGTCTTATTACTTTAATTACTTATTATTATTATTATTATTATTATTATTATTATTATTTTCTTTGATTTATGGCGTTTACACATTTCTTTCCCGGTCCCGCCCAGGGACCTATGGTTAGAAATGGCGTCATGACACTTTCCACTGACAAAAAAAAAAAAAAAATTACATAGATAAAGCCCTTCGTAAGGTGTGGGCTGTACTTGTCAGAACAATTTTTTGTATTTCTTTGAGGCATGGACTTCCAGGAATCCCTTCAATTAGTCTACTGCAATCTTTTCCAACCAGTCCTAGGGCTCCAACTACAACAGAGATTGTTGATGTTCCCATATGCCACATTTTCGAGATTTCTATTTCAAGGTCCTTGTACTTTGACAACTTTTTGAATATCTTCAAAGATACATTGCAGTCAGCAGGGACTGCCATATCAATAAGGAGGGACCGTTTTTGTTTGTGGTCTTTAATAACAATATCTGGTCGGTTGGCCTTGATTGTTCTGTCAGTGTGTATTGTGTAATCCCATAGAATTGTAACAGGTTTTATCTCCGTAACCGGGTCTGAATGGTGTTCATACCAGTTTATTATTATTATTATTACAGCTTGGAATATTTCTAATTTTCCAGAGTTCTTAAAGACAAGAATTCATTAGGACGCTGGACGTTTGAAGTAGTCTAACGGGGCGTCATGTGCCAGGGCTACTGGGAAGGAGATCACGCAAAACTTCTTGAATATTGCTCGTTTTGCTAGACTATGAATCATGACACTTTGTGCCCTTCACATGTTTTGACTGACTTTTCAATCACCTGATGATCCTTTATGAACGTTCTCAACTTTACAAGCCTTGATAAACCAATGACAATCCTCGCTACTGTATATAAATACATGCAGTGTGATAAACCCAACATTGCCTTGATAAAGTCCCTCAGAGGACAAAACGCGTCGGCTAAGAATAGCTTTTCCCCTCGTCTCTTGTCATTCATTTTGTTCATTGACAGATACACTTTATCTGAAAATAATTCACACACATGCACGCACACACATACACACATATATATATATGTATATATATATATATATATGAAAGTGAACATTCAGAGGCGACAGGCTGTTTCATATTAGACGCAATTGTCAGGCCGCCTGATGATTGCGTCTAGCATGAAACATCCTGTCGCCTCTGAGATTTGACTTCGATGTTCACTTTTATATTTATATTTACATACGCTCTATCTCTGATATTGTGCACTTTATCCCATAATATAGCACACCTTAAAATTATATTCCTTTATATATATATATATATATATATATATATATATATATATATATTATTTATAAAAAAATTATAACATACGTATGTTATAAAATCACTACAAAAATAGCCATCGGTGTCTTATCAAGTGATGATGTTGAAGATAAAATAATTGGTTTTAAAAGTTTCAAATTAATTAACGATCCTACACTAGGGGGAAACATTGTTACAAAAGCTAGAATAACCAATCAAAAACCAAGTATAGAAAGATTCAAAAGCTTGACAACGAAATCATGTTATAATAGCTATTCAGATCTTTAAAATACGGGTTATATTAAAAATAATTTATACTAACCAATAATTGTAAAATTATATGATAAAATTTAATATTAAAATTAAAAACTGGCAATTTTAAAATCCAAATTTAATCACTATTAAGTTTAAAAACTACAAAATTATTGAGAAAAGAAAAAATGTATGTTTATTCAATTTATTTCTTCTTTTAAGAATAGTAATTGTTGGTTATTGGAATTCATTCCGTATATACCAATTATATACTTTGATATATATATATATATATATATATATATATATATATATATATATATATATATATAAGGTATATTTAGGTAGCAAGTATTCATCGAAAAGGTCTGTTTCATATTTTTTTTTTAATACTTTTCAAACTTTCGGATAATTTGTCGAATGTTATGTTCAAAGTTGTGTGGTTAAACTGTTCAAAGTTCAATATTTTGTTATGTTCAAGTATTTTTGACTTTGGCAATGATTATTAAAAACAGATGTGGTGTTTTGTGTGGTAGTTTTAAATCCTTTGTCTCCATCTAAGGTCGCTGTACGTTTAAAATAGTCTAATGTGACGCCATATGTAAACTCTCATTAGGAAAGGAGTCCATACAAAATGAATGCGATTTATTTCATCATTTTATCGAATTTATTTGTTAATTTTTAATACTGATATAATATGTTCGCACATCAATGATATTATATGCACTTCAAGATAACATCTAATGAATAGCAGGATGCAGACAAGGGAGTTCAAACTACTACACAGGCACAACATCTGTTCTTGATAATGACTGAGAAAGTCCAAAGTACTTGAAGAAAAATAACAAAATATGAACTTTGGGCATATTATCCATTACTTCAAAATTAATACTCAACATCTTATCCAATTTTTGAAAAATACACACACACACACACACATGTATATATATACATTCATCTCAGTAAGTGAGGCATCTTTTCTAAATAGATATGAACAGAATGAGATAGATAGATAGATAGATAGATAGATAGATAGATAGATAGATAGATAGACAGAGAGAGAGAGTGATATGAACAGAATGAGATAGATAGATAGAGAGATAGATAGATAGGGAGAGATAGAGTGATATGAACAGACTGAGATAGATAGATAGATAGATAGATAGATAGATAGATAGATACGAACAGACTGACATAGATAGATAAATAGATAGATAGATAGATAGATAGATAGATAGATAGATAGATAGATAGATAATGAACAGATTGAGATAGATAGATAGATAGATAGATAGATAGATAGATAGATAGATAGGAATAGAGAGAAAGTGATATGAATGTGGGTGTGGGTGTGTGAATGTGTTTCTGTGTGTGTGTATATTTGTTAATTTTAATACTGATAAAATAGGTGCGTACATCAATTATATCATCAAGATACCATCAAGATACCATCTCTGGTAAATGGTATTTTATTTAATGTGGACTGATTCTTTTGTATAATAATAGATTCTAGATTTCTGTGTCATTGTTTTCAACTTGGATTCTTACTGCGCGTCCCCAATAGCAATTTACACATGGCGTCGTTAGACGATTTCAGACTTCGAGCGTCCTAGATGGAAAGGATTTAAAACTACCCCCACAGAGACACAACATCGGTTCTTGATAATGACTGCCAAAGTCGAAAATACTTTAACAGAAATATATCAAACTTTTGAACTTCGGACAATTTCTGTCTATATTTCGGACAATTCATCCACAACTTCGAACATAACACTCCATATCTTATCCGAAAGCCGAAAAAAAAACATATATATATATATATATATATATATATATATATATATATATATATATATGATTTTATCATATAGACAAAATCATTTTACTCACTACAAAGATGGTTAACCATTTTCGATTCTCACCCGTCGAAGTGCAGTTGAATTGCACTGAAACGAAGTTGCATCTTTGTAGTGAGTAAAATCGTTTTGTCTATATGATAAAATTATAATAAATAAATAATTATCACTCTACTATCGGTATCGAGCCCTCTTTTGGATTAATGCTGTGAACGTTGGAATTTATATATTACTTTCGTTCTCATCGCATCGGATATATATATATATATATATATATATATATATATATATATATATATATATATATATCACTTTATTCTGCATTCCAAATCATCACTTGATAAGACACCAGAAGGGTTGAAACCAAATGGCTATTTTTGTAGGGATTTTATAACATATTTGTTATAATTTTTGAATAAATTATAGATAGATAGATAGATAGATAGATAGATAGATAGATAGAATGGCTCCCTTTTTCGTGTACAAGGTTTTAGCTTGTGCGAATATGACTAATCATTTCTCCTGAAGAACATTTCGTGCAATCAACGACGTCAGCAAATAGTGAATGCTGGCGGCGTGAAACCGGTTTTCGAATTGAAATTACTCGACATGTAGGTGTTCAATCTGTATCAAGAAAGAAACGGCGCGTAAGTAATGTCTGCCCCGCGCGAATTTACAAGTCGGGCGGGGAGTTACGGAAGCCTGTCCGTGTGTTAAACTCCTTGTGCGACTGAATGCGCGCGCGTGGACGACAGCGGAGAGGCTCGAGGTGCGTGCAGTATTGCATTAACAGTTGCGCCCTTGATAGATGTGCGAAGAAGTTGGACGGTAGCGGGCAGACCTACTTTCTACTCCTGCACGTCTCAGCCTCTCGCTGTGCGCCTGCAAATATACACTTATTTCATGCAATGTTTGTTTGTACCTGCGTTTGAAGACATGCCTTTGGGTATTTGTAGGGGCTTGTATGTATAGGCTTGTGCTGAGTATTGGTGTGTATGTACAGGGGCGTGGCAGGTAGGGACGGATTAACAGGGGACACAGGACGTAAAGTGTATTGCATTGGCGTGTGTGTAAATTAGCATCGATACTGTGAGGCCAGTGAAAGCACAAAAACAAGGAAAGGTGTTTCTCGCTGGAGAAAAGTTTTTACGTAAAAGTAGTCCAAGGAATTTTGGTTCGTGGCGCGAAGGATTTGCATTAAACCCGCGAAAATGGAAACTGATGTAAACATGAGGGAGTACTCTCTCTCTCGCTCTCTATCTCAGTCTCTCTCTCTCTCGCTCTGTCTCTCGCTCTCTCTCACTCTTTCCCCCCCCGCTTTCTCCGACTCTCTCTCTCGCTCTCTCACTCTCTTTCTCTCCCTCTCACTCCCTCTCGTTCTCTCTCACTTTCTCACCCTAACAATCTCTCTCGCGCTCTCTCTCTCTCTCTCGCTATCTCTCTCACTCTCTCTCCCGCTTTCTCACTTTCTTTCTCTCTCTCTCTCTCTCTCTCTATATATATATATATATATATATATATATATATATATATATATACACACACACACACACACACACACACATATATATATATATATATATATATATATATATATATATATATATATATATATGTACCAGGTGTAACAACAAAATTGTCCAAATCGTATAACAGCAAAATTTTCCAATATGTATATTAAGATCTGAGCCGTTATATCTTTGAAATTATTAAAGGAATCTTACTAGAACTCTTTGAGATTGCTATATCACTATTGTACTCTACTTGAAGCAATACGAATGTGTAATTACTCTCGAAGCTTAACAGATGACTCGTGATGAAATTGGTCATAAACGAAAATGACATGTTCATCATTAATTAATCATAGCTAAGAAGTATTGAAACTTCAAGTTTATATATATATATATATATATATATATATATATATATATATATATATATATATATATACATTGTCCAGGATATTTTTCCAACGTATTCAAGATTATCTTCGCCATCTCTAATTTTCTAACTTTCTTTCCTGGAGTAACAGGTGTCTCACAGGTTTCACGTACGATTTCATTTTCAAGGCTTTTTTCATTGTTCTTTGGGCTGTCATAGCTGAAACTCTTCTCTTGCGTGTCAAACGTCATGTAAATTGAGTTGGATATTTTTTATTTAATCTCTTTAGCTCTAAGTTGAACTGATGATCCCTCTTCCTGTTGTGACCTCCTGATCCAGTTTTCCTCTCTACTGTTACCACTTTTTCCTCTCACCATTGCTCAGTTGGGAAAACAGTAAATCTGACACAAAATAATTTTAAACTGATCTCTTTTTATTTGAAAAAATCAAACGCCTTATCTGAAATCCTAACAAAAAAAGGAAACTCAGTTTTGTAGTTATTAAACATTTTTGATATATATATATATATATATATATATATATATATATATATATATATATATATATATATATCCATTCAGTTTATACGTTTTTTTTATATATACAAATATTTAAGTAAATGCTCTGTTTATAAAAAAAAAACAGTATTAACAACATTTACCGGCCTGAATGTCCGGAAAATTTCATAGAAAGTATATGTCCTCCGACAGAAATTGATCCTGTATACTCCCCGGAGCAGTCATATAGCCTGACGTTCTATACCATTTAGCTACAGAGGAAGACACTGGTCTTTAATGTCAAATAACTGTTTTTAAACAGTAATTTCCCATGACGTATATTTGCATATAAGTTAGGGATGCAGTGGAAAGGGAATTAATATTATGTAATGTGTATTTTTGTTTCTGGCTGGTAAAAATGGATTTTAAATTTTTACCACAGTTGTTATATTGATATGTAATTTTTAACATTGCAAAATTGAAGAAAAAGAAAGCTGAAAATTTGGACATGGTAATGTGTGCTCACCAAAGGAGACATAATTTTACTTGATTTAAAGAAATGATTCCTTCATCCAATGTTTTTCCAGTTCTCATGTTTTATTTTTAAATCGAGACTTTTTTTGTGTCGATTCCGTTTTTACACTGCAAAATTTATTTAAAAATCCCATATTTTGTCGTAACAGTAATGAGATATTTTTTGATAATTTTGATATTTTTTTTTTTTATATTTTTGATATTGTTTTGATATTTTTCGATATTTTTTATATCTTTTGATAGTTTTGATATTTTCTTGATATTTTTTGATATTTTTTATATTTTCGTAAATTTTCTTGATATTTTAATATTTTTTGATATTTTATTGATATTTTTTGATGTTTTTATATTTTTAATATATTTTGATATTTTTTTAATATTTTCTCGATATTTTTTGACATTTTTTAAAATATTTTTTTTCAATGTCTAATAAGTTTAATGTCACACTTTTCTCTACGGTATTCTTATTCAGAATAATAAATACAGGCTTTTTTTACATTTTATTACATTTACTTTTATTTATTACGATTACATTTCTTTAACAATGTTATCTCAGTTTTCTTAATTTCTGGGACGTTGAAATTTTTCTGCGTAATCCTCTGAACTTGTTTTTGTCAAAAATTCATTTCTTATACGATAAATTGCTCTTAATTTTTACAAAAATGTATTTCTTGTATTAAAACCTATTTTGACATTTTCCTGGTGTTTTGACCCTGTTTGGGGGTTAATTATTTACCCATAGCTGGGACACTAACAGGTGCTACCACCCCGGGTCAGGCTGGACCTGGGAACACCAGCAATTCACGCTCCTCAAAACCTCCTGATCAGTGGCCTTGCCGCTGGACGTAGCTTACCGTCTTGCCCAGGACGCAGACGTATTTTATCGTCTTGCCCAGGACGCAGACGTAGTTTATCGTCTTACCCAGGACGCAGACGTAGTTTATCGTCTTACCCAGGACGCAGACGTAGTTTATCGTTTTTCCAGGATGCATTCGTTATTTATCGTCGTACCCGGGACGCAGACAGATTTTATCGTCTTACCCAGGACGCAGACGGAGTTTATCGTGTTACCCAGGACGCGGATGTAGTTCAGAATATTTAGGATAGATAACATTTGGTCATAGTCTTGGAGACTAATCTTTACATTTGTAGTGATAGGGAAAACAACTTCACGTTAGTCTGTTCTGCATATTAGCCATTTGAGTATATGAGTAAACAAAAAGAAATTATAGTAACATTAGTTTAATACAGTTAATAGTAAATACTACTACAGCTAATAATAATATAAAATATAATAATAATATAAAATATGCCACTTTTATGGTAAAGAAACTGCAAGAAACCTGTATAAACATCACCCAGACCCCGTTAGAGACATAGGACCTTTAAGAATTTTATGAAATTTCGCAATACACAGAGGCAACAATGAAAGTTAATCGCTCAGACATCGTGATAAAAGATCACAAAAAACATAATGTGTCTTCTTATTGATATGGCAGTCCTTGTAGATTTTAATGTTTCTTTGAAAATTTTCAGAATGCTAAGAAAATACATGGATCTTGAAATGGAAATGTCGAAAATGTAGAACAGGATGATGTCAATAATTCCAGTTCTAGTTGGAAAGCTTTGTTTGATTGGAAAAAGTTCCGATAGAATCATTGAAGGGATTCCTGGTAACCCATGCCTTAAAGACAAAAAAATATTACTCACACATTGCGAAAACCTTTATCGATGTAAAATGTGTGTGATCTTTTTTAAAGAAATGATCAGTGGAAAGCCATTTCTTATTTTATGTTTCTGGTGGGGTCCCGGAAGGAAATGTGTAGATAACAGAAATGCAAGGATATAATAATAATAATAATAATAATAATAATAATAATAATAATACGGAGATAGGACCTGTTACAATTCTATGGGACTACACAACACACACTGACAGAACAATCAAAGCCAACCGCCCAGATATTGTTATTAAAGACCACAAACAAAAACGGTGCCTCCTTATTGATATGGCAGTCCTTGCTGACTGCAATCTATCTTTGAAGATATTCAAATAGCTGTCAAAATACAAGGACCTTGAAATAGAAATCTCAAAAATGTGGCATATAGGAACATCAACAATCCCTGTTGTAGTTGGAGCCCTAGGACTGGTTGGAAAAGATTGCAGTAGGCTAATTGAAGGGATTCCTGGAAGTCCATGCCTCAAGGAGATACAAAAAATTGTTCTGACAAGTACAGCCCACACTTTACGAAGGGCTTTATCTATGTAATTTTTTTTTTTTTTTTTGCCAGTGGAAAGTGTCATGATGCCATTTCTAACCTTAAGTCCCTAGGCGGGACCCGGAAAGAAACGTGTAAACGCTAGAAATCAAAGAAAATAATAATAATAATAATAATAATAATAATAATGTGTTAGGCCAAAATGCAGATTTTGTGATAAAACTGCAGAAACAATTCACTGTCTTGTATAAGGTTGCGCTGGATTAGCACCCACCGGCATGACAGAACGGGCCAATATCTGCACTGGAAAATCTGCACAACTTACGGAAAGGAAACTGCAAGAAATTGGTATGAACATCACCTAGAGCCGGTTAGAGAGATAGAACCTGTAACAATTTTATGGGATTTTACAATACACACAGACGGAACATTCACAGCTAATCTTCCTGATATCGTGATTAGAGACTGCAAAGACAAAATGTGCCACCTTATTGACAACGCATTCCCTGCAGGCAGCAATGTATTTTTGAAGATCTTCAAATAATTATCAAAATACAAGGACGTTGAAATCGAAATCTCAAAAATGGGGCACATTAGAACATTAACAGTTCCAGTTGTAGCTCGAGCACTCGGATTGATTGGAAAAGATTCCAATAGACACAGTGAAAGAATCACTGGTAGCTTAAGCCTTAAAGAAATATAAAAAAAAGTTTTCACAACTACAGCCCACACCTGAAGAAGGGCTTTATCTATGTAAAATATGTGCGATTCTTTTTCAAAATTGCTCAATGGAAAATATCATGATGCCATTTCATACCTTAGGTCTTTGGTCTGGACCCGAAAAGAAATGCGTATACACCAGAAATCAAAGGAAATAAACCATCAATATTAGTGATAATATTAATTGGTAGATGCCCCCTTCTCAAAACTGTACAGATGCAACGACCTCCGTTTGTTGTTTATATATTATATCTGACCGTCTATGTAGCTTGCTAAATAACTGGGTAGTTATGTGACTGAGTGCGCGTCTGTTTTGTGCCCATGTTTGCTTCGGAGGAAAATTACTCGTCTTTAAAAGGTAAAAAAAAAACTGTCGTTAGACAAACGGGAAATGCCGGCTAAACTCTAGCAGGCGCTGCACTGACTTCCTTACCCTCACCGCCTGATGTTGGCCGATCCAGTGGGTTCATGCGGTTTTACGTCCTTCTTGACAGACGCAGGTCCACCCCCCGAGCAATGTGCAGCCCTGACCAATCAATCATGTTTATCTGACTTCAAACAACCGATGACATGTCTGTGAAGCAGTGAGGAAGTATTTGCCAAATCTTCATTTATAATGACAACCGGTTTTTTCACAAGCTCGTCGTCTTCTCAAAAGTTAACTTTTAAATGTTTCTTCGCTTCTTTCTGCTTTCATTTCGCTTCTTTTCACTTATTATTTTAGATTTTTTTATTTTATTTTTTATTTTATTTTATTTTTTATTTCATTTTATTTTATTTTATTTTTCATTTAGCTATTTTATTTTTTTTTTATTTTATTTTATTTTGCTTAACATTTATCTTGTTATTTTATTTTTTTATTTTATTTTAATTTTATTTTACTTTTAATTTAGATATTTTATTTTTTTTTATTTTTATTTTATTGTTTTATTTTACTTAACATTTAGCTTTTATTTTATTTTAATTTTTATTTTATTTTTATCTTTTTTTTATTTTATTTTTATTTTCATTTAAATTTTTATCTTATTTTTTATTTTATTTTATTTTTATTTTATTTTTATCTTTGAATTTATTTTTTATTTTACGCATCATTTACATTTTTAATTTATTTCTTAGTTTATTTTCTTTATTATTTTTACTTATCATTTGACTTATTATTTTATTTTTTTTTTTATTTTATTTTTACTTTTTTATTTCATAATTAATTTTTATTTTACTTATCATTTAGCTTTGTATTTTATTTTTCATTTTTTAATTTATTTTTTATTTTACTCATCATTTAGCTTTTTTATTTTATTTTATATTTTATTCTTTAATTTTTATCTTAATTCAATTTTATTTTACTTATTACTTATCATTTAGTTTTTATTTTATTTTAATTTTCTTTTTTAATTTCTTTTTTTTATTTTACTTATCATTTAGCAATTTTATTTTTTTTTTTTTATTTCATTTATTTTTTTTATTTTATCTGATATTTATTTTACTTGTCATTTAGCTTTTTTTATTTTATTTTTTAACTTATTTTATTTTAATCATTATTTAGCTTTTTATTATATTTTATTTTTTGTTTTAATTTATTTTTATTTTAATCATTTATTTTTTTTTTATTTTTATTTTAATTTTATTTTTATTTTAATTATCATTTAGCTTTTTGCAAACGTATGAAACAAGGTCAGTAATGGCAGGCGGATCAGACGAGAATAGATATTGGGATTTCTTCCTAGCCAGAAAGATGGCTAAATCTTCCCGATTTCAGTCGTCATTCTTTTTGTTCTTTCTCGTCTTGAAATCAAAACACTATAATCACTTGACTGTATCCCTTTTACGTATTAACAATATTCGTTTGTTATAAACATTTTGCCTTATTACTGTTTTTTATGAATTGATTCGTTTTCTTCTGTTTACCGACATTTTGCAGGTTATTTAAAGCCAGAACAATATTTTTAAATTCTAAGGCATTTTGAAGGGGGGGAAGGGGGTAAATAATAAATATTTAGGAATAAAGTCTCACTAACTAACCCCTAATTCGTGGGGAGAAGTGGATTCATATCTAATCAAAAGTTGGCCTACAAATTATTATGTGGATATAAAGTGGGGGATCAATTCTATATTAAAATCAATATATAAACTGATCCCTCACTTTTTGTACAACTTTGTTTCTATACATTTATATTCCAGAGAATGTAAATAAATCTAAAAGACATGCCGACAAGAAATTAAAATGCGGATATAAAGTGAGGGATCAATTCTGTGTCATACTCAATTGATGAACTGACCCCTCACTTTGTGGTTACTCAGTATTTTGTATTTTACAGTTTATCAACCTTTTGTAGGTTTTTTAGAGCCTGAAAATATCTTGGGAGTGTCAGATTTTGGTGGGGGAGATACTAATGATTTAAGAGGTTGATTCACTGCTTTGTCATATCACAAACACCGCTACTTCCATCAAAGCAGTGACTACTTGATAAAGAAGAAAAATCAAACCCTAGATCACACCTTCATTTCAAAACTATAAATGAGTAAAACATCCCATACCATAGTTATTCCAAAACAACGCTTGACGATGAAACTGCGACCCAATAGTTAAGGTTTAATATTGGAATTAAACTTAAATAATGGCGACCACTTTCGAAACATAGTAATTTCTGTGTAGCGATGGAATCATATATTTGAAGAAAATTATATATATATTAAGACATTTTTATGTTTATGCATTATTTTTATAGATACAATTATTTAAGTATATGCTCTGTATATAATAAACAGTATTATCAACATTTACCGGCCTGGACGTCCGAGAAATTGTCATATGCGTCCTCCAACAGGAATCGAACCTGTACCGTCATTTAGGCTGTCGTGTTTTTATCGATTTCGCCACGAGAGTTTCGGTCAGCAAGGTCGATTTTACTGTTTTTAACTACAGTTTCCCATGATTTTCTCACGTACATTGATATCTGCTCGATGCGTATCCAAATGTAAAAAATGACACACATTATGAAATCGACAAAGTCCGACAATTATTTTAAGACATTTTTATGTTTATATATCCTTTTTTATAGATACAAATATTTAAGTAAATGCTCTGTTTTATAATAAACAGTATTAACAACATTTTTCCTGCCTGAATGTCCCAGAAATTTTCATAGAAATGGCGAAATCGGTAAAAGCACGTCAGGCTACATGACAGTTCCGTATAGGATACGGGTTCAATATCGAGGATAGGATACAGATTCTATATATAGAACGAGTAAACAGAGTAATTGTCGGAGGGTTTGTCTACGGATACTGAAGGTAACATCAGTCAGCTAAGTCTCAAAGCGTTTATTTGAATATAATATATATATATATATATATATATATATATATATATATATATATATCATTGACTAATATAGAAATATTATACCTATTTATTTTTATAGTAATTCTTTATAGTTCTCAAGTTACCTTCTCGATGTTAATATGAAGTTCATAATGGAGTCGCCGTAGTTGTTTTCTTACCCAAGTACTTTCGATCTCCTCCGAGGTCATCCTCAGGGAAGTATTGTAAAGACAAACTTATTGCTACTGTAACTGTGTGTAAAGAACTAAAAAGGATCCTTATAAAAATAGACATAATATATCTATATTATTGAATGAAGCATGTTTGAATGTAGATATGCTGTCTAAACACACACACACACACACACACACACACACACACACACACACACACACACACACACACACACACGCACACGCACGCACGCACATAGATAAATGAATGAAAGATCGGAAATAATGTCCCGGGGCATACACACTAAAAAGTTCGTTTTGAGTTCGTACGGAGCAGGATGAAAATGTACGTACATTTTATTTACTCCCCCTGCAATACAGTTTCAATATGCTTGCTTTTCTCCTCCCCCCATCTATTCCTCTTCACGTTGTGTGTTTATATATAAATAATAAAGCTTTAGGAGATCATTTGCCATGTAGCGCCAGACGATAACGAAAGGTTGAAACCAACGTATCGTGGTAGTCTGATTTATCATTTGTTTTAAATATAAAAATTCTGCCTGTTAAATATTTATTTTCTTTATACTTGTATTGAGAACTTTTTAACACAACTCTCTCCTGATCTAACTCAACTCTGACCAATAACGGTTTAAAGACACGGTGGAGTAATGGATAGCGGCCATATTGAGGAATTGGAGAGCGGAGTTCGAATTTCAGTCGAATTTCAGTCGAATCCATTACATTCACTTATGTGGTAATACCCTTGGAAAGTTATGAATCTTCTTCTCCCCAACCCAGCTATGAGTAGACTGGGTTCTATAGCCTTGGATGGCTACCGCAGAAATAAATGGCAACCTACTGCGGGAAAAAATCTGCTTCGTCAGTCATGTATCGAAAGATACATGGTCGCCTAAGCATGTATCATGCATGGCACATAACTGACTGATATATATATATATATATATATATATATATATATATATATATATATATGGCAAAGTTTACTTTTTTATTTGTGACGCGATAGGACAGTCCGATGAAATCCTAACGGCCGGAACACGCCACAAAAAAGAAAAAAACCTTTCCTGTTTGTTATACTTTTTATAAATACGGTTTGTTAATATAAAATTATATATATATATATATATATATATATATATATATATATATATATATATATATATATATATATATAAAGAATGGACTGAATCCGAGATTTTTTGATTTATTTGTTTAAACGTTAGTGCGTATATTTTTCTAATAAGTTTTCTCGAATATTCTTGCCGGTAGGGGCACCCCGAGGCGGTGTAATGATTAACAAGCTTGTCTCGGTAGAACAATTACGCCTGAGTAGTGAGCTCGATCCTCACTAGGTGCCCCATACTTTAGGCTTAGTGCCACATCTAAGCTACGCTTGGTGAATCACTTTTCTGGCCGGTAGATATAAATAAACAAATAAATACACTGTTTAATAAATAAATAAATAGAGAAAAAGAAAGCAACTGTCCAGATATTGATAAATGACGTTTAAATAAATAAACATATATATCGATCAGGAGGTCTGCTGAAAAGTTCATTAGCTGAACAAGGAATAATTGCCCACGACATCTGATGATTTTCTAAGCGTAGAACAGATGTGGTCGAGACCGAAAATTCGGAGTACCCAATGAGGATCGACTTGCTCTTCAGTCGTATTTGATCTAGCCAGACAAGCTTGCTAACTATTGTAGCTCATCGGAACCCCCCGCCACGACCAGCATCCTATAATTTATTGGAAATTTACAAGTGTGTCAGGCCGAGATATGTTTCGTTCTACACAGGAACCCACCCCCTCCCAGCATACACAAGAACAATTCTTATTTGGCAGTTTTGGCAGGTATGAATTTCGAAGACCAAAAAATTTTCCAACTCTTTTACACAAAGACTTCTCGTGATAAAGTCACAAAAAGCGTTCGGTGAATAGGCAGACAACCTAATTGATTCGTACGACTTTAGTTGAAACTTTGCCAAAATGTGCCCTCTTTTTAATCGACTTGTATTGTCGAAAAGTTTCCGTCTTTTTTTTTTCGAAATAAATAGCCAGACTTCGTTAATGGCAATAAAGTAAAAAACCGTGTCTCTTAATCTTTTACTATTTTTATGCTAATTTTTGCCGAAGGCCTTCCAAAAAGTGACCGATATATATCTTTTGAAATAAATGTATATCTTGGTTCTTTTTTATACGGAAAATAATTTTCAAGTTCTACGTCCTGAAAGACTACATTTTCTATAGCATCATGTGCTTATTTTACAAAGATCTCTTTAAGGATTAAAGATTTTGGATAAAGACTATTTTAAATTCACTGTAGATAATCTGGGAGAAATTAAAAAAGAATTTTGACAAAACAAGAAATAATAGAAATAAAAGCATAAAATATTAAAATAACGACTCACGAACAAAAATTCGCACAACAAAACAATTTCCCAATTTGACTAAGTGATCAAAATTTGTTTGTCTTAAATATCTTATTAACAGCCATCCACACACACGTATTTGTATATATTTATATATACAAATATTAAATTATTGACTCTACATTTGAATAATAACTCTAAGATTTTTAGGCATTTAAAACAACATGCCTGGCCGCATACACAATTGCGGAAAATCCTTGTTGAAAACACAACTATGAAAACAATAAACTAAAAATTGAAGCTATATACATAAAACTGTTAAAACCTAACCTGAACAAAATAAAGTATGAATTCTCCACAAATATATTTAAATGTCTATAACTGATAACAGAAGCCATTGGTTTATACCAACGGCTTCCCATACTTATTACTTCTCGTTTTCACTCTCGTGTGGTCTTGTGTGACGTCATTAGCCGCGGTGCGATTTCCGTTTCCAGCGTCTTGTATGCACGAGTTCGTTGCTGCTTGGAAAACTTCCATGTAAACATAAACAGACTATTATTATTGTGTTGTCCGTGTATTATTTAATATATTGTAATGTAATTGTCATCTTTGATAATGAATTATGTAAGCCGAAAGCTTAGATAGGATTAAAAATATGTATCAATATTGTGATTTGCTTTCTTTTAAAGATAAGGCTAATTAAGGTTGAATTTACTGCTTATAAACTTCAATCTTCCATGAATCTCGTACATTCATAACTGCTCATGGCGTATCAAATGTAAACAAATGACGTCATATATTAATACTGTTTATTATAAACAGAGCATTTACTTAAATACGTGTATCTATAAAAAGAACGCTAAACATAAGAATGTCTTTAATAAATAAATTATCGGACTTTGTCCATTTCTTAAGCCTAAGTTGTTTTGGCAGAATGTTTTGGGTTATTGTCCTGTCGCATAATAAACTTCTTACCGATTAATTTGGATGCTTCTCTCTAAATTGAGAGACAAATTATTTTTGGAGACTTCTGAAATCATTCTTCTGCTACCATCATGAGTTCCATCATCAATAAATAAGAATGGACCTGTTCTAGAAGCAGTCATGCAAGCCCAAAGCAACACATTGCCTCCACCATGCTTCACAGATGAGCCTGTATGTTTTTGATCATAAGCAGATCCTTTCTTTCTCCACACTTTGGCCTTTCCATCAGTTTTATAGATTTTAATCTTAGTCTCATCAGTCCGTAAAAAATTCTTCCAGAACTTTTGTCGCTCCTCTCTGTACTTTCTTACAAATTCCAATCTGGCCTTACTGCTGAAGAATGGTTTGCATCTTGTGGTATGGCCTCTATATTTCTGCTCTCAAAGTCTTCTTCGAATGGTGGATTATGAAGCTTCCTTACTTCATTGTGGGGTCTGTTGGGGATGTCACTGACTGTTGTTTTAGGTTTTTTTTCTTACAGATCCCATAATATTCCTATCATTAACCGCTGTTCTTTTCCTTGGCCGATTTGTTCTATCTCTGTTGCTCAGTACACCAGTAGTTTATTTTCTGATGCGTGATAAACTTTCTCCCAATTTGTTTGGATGCATCTCTCTGTAAATTGACAGACAAAATGATTCTGAATTTATTTTGGGTTATAAGCCAGTCTAAAACAGTCATCTTTTCCCATGATGCATTCTGTAGATTCTGAATTCATTCTGCTTCTATAATCTATATAAGGAAGAGATAGTCTTAAAGAAAATAACATTTAATATTTGGTTGCATAACCCTTGCTTATAATAACTAAATGATGCCCGAAACCTATTGTCATCACTAAACTGTTGCATTCTTCATTTGTATTGATTTTATAGACTTTTAACTCAACCTCTTTCAGTTCTTGTTTCTTTCGGGTTTTTCTTCAGTTTCTTCTTCAGATGAATAGCAGGCTCTATTGGGTTACGGTCCGGTGATTGACTTGGCCTTTCTAAAACTGTCCACTTTTTCATCCTGATAAGTCATTTGTTTTATTCTCGGTAAGTTTTGGTTCATTGTCCTGCTGCATGATAAATTTCCTCCAGTTTACTTTGGATCCATGTTTCTGCAGACTTCTGAATTCATTCTGCTGCTACCATCATGAGTTCCATCATCAATCAATACAAATGAACCTGTTCCGGAAGCAGCCATGCAAACCCAAGCCAAGACACTGTCTCCATCATGCTTCACAGATGAGCTTCGGATGATAAGCAGAACGTTTCTTTCACAACACTTAATCCTGGTTTTCATCTGTCCATAAAAAATTATTTCAGAATTTTTGTCGCTCATGTCTGTACTTCATTGCAAATTCCAATTTGGCCTTCTGATTCTTACAGCTGATGAGGAGTTACATCTTGTGGTATGGCTACTATATTTCTGCTCTCGAAGACTTGTGAATTGTGAAACCTTCACCTATGCCCTTCGGGGGTTGTTGGTGAAGTCACTGACTGTTGTTTTGGGGTTTTTGCCCTCACAGCTTTCACAATGATTTTGTCACCAACTGCAGTTGTTTTCCTTTGAAACCTGTTCTATGTCTGTTGTTCAGTACACCAGTAGCTTTTTTAAATTCCAAATTGTTGGGTTGGCTCCGTTCAATGTTTGTCCAATTGCTCTGATCTATTTTCCTTCTTTTCTAATTTTCAAAATGTCTTGCTTTTCTCTTGTCTTCATGTTGGTTTATCCTTTTTAACAAGAAATGCAGTCTATATATACATACATACATACATACATATATATATATATATATATATATATATATATATATATATATATATACACTGATACTTATTATTAACACCCAACACCCGCCTACCCAACTTAAACAATTCGCCCAAGCTGTTACCATGGAAATTTTGATTTCAATTTTTAAAACACGTAAATTTCAGAAACACGTTATTCCCAAAAAAAATTCGCTTGAAGATGGAACAGAGCTTATTTTAAATTTAATTTAAATAATTATATTGAAGTTTTCGGCTCTTGTTTTGAAACATGGGACTTCTTATGTCACGATTTGGAATCATATTTTTTAAATAAAAATATATATATATATATATATATATATATATATATATATATATATATATATGTGTGTCGGCATTCATTTTGTCTACATACAATGCTGTTAAGTTGCGCACGGTTTTTCATACTAGTACCCTGCTTCCTTCCTTTTCTAAAGATAGGTTTTCTTATTTTCATAAAAAATTTGGTCGTTTATAAATTTAAATGCCGTTGTGACGCGGTATACATAGGACGTACCAATCTAAGGTTGGAGACGAGGGTTGCGCAGCATGTTCCTCCTTTTGTGCGTTCAGGCAGTCCCTTTTCAGCATATAAGAAGAACAACTCAGTCAGTCCATGAGTCTGCAATTGGTCAACATTTGCTGGACGATCAAGCTTGTGTCTCTGAGTACGAAGACACGCGGTTTTCAGGTTTACAGAGCGCTCGATCAACACCATCTTCGAGTTTCTGAAGCCGTCTATATTAAGAGTCAGCAACCCAGTCTTTGCAGACAGAAGGAACATTTTTACGTTCCTTACATCTCTTGGAGGGTCTGTGAGTTCCCCTTTTTTCTATTTTATATACTCTTGTGGAACTATTTATTTACATCCCCCCTCGTTCAATTTTAATTTATATAATTAAAATTTATCTTTTAGTCGAGTTCCACCTTTCCTCCTCATTTACTTCATTAAATTGTCTTTGTATTCATTTATATCTAATATTGCCAACGAATATCTTTAAAAAAGCGTTGGCCGAAAGATACCTTAGGTATGACATCCGTTTTGTTTAAGGCTATATATATATATATATATATATATATATATATATATATATATATATATATATATATATATATATATATATATATATATATAAAGACATTTTATGTTTAACATTCTTTTTATAGATACAAGTATTTAAGTAAATGATCGTATAGGATGCAGGTTCGAATCCTGTCAAAGGACGAATATTTTCTATGAAAATTTCTCGGACATTCAGGCCAGTAAATGTTATTTAATACTGTTTATTATAAACAGAGCATTTACTTAAATACTTGTATCTATAAAAGAATGTTAAATATAAAAATGTCTTTATAAATTGTCGGACTTTGTCCAATTCTTAATGTATGACGTCATTTGTTTACATTTGATAATGAGCAGTTATGAATGTACGAGATTCATGGAAGATTGAAGTTTATAAGCAGTAAA
Organism: Acanthosepion pharaonis; assembly: GCA_903632075.3. Lineage (NCBI taxonomy): Eukaryota > Metazoa > Mollusca > Cephalopoda > Sepiida > Sepiidae > Acanthosepion > Acanthosepion pharaonis. The sequence goes on from CAHIKZ030000947.1 coordinate 213,665, forward strand.
TTCGACCTACCGAAGAATGTTAAGGCACGTCAGCGTAAATGACGGTTCCGTATAGAATGCAGGTTCGAATCCTGTCAAAGGACGGATATTTTCTATGAAAATTTCTCGGACATTCAGGCCAGTAAATGTTATTTAATACTGTTTATTATAAACAGAGCATTTACTTAAATACTTGTATCTATAAAAAGAATGTTAAATATAAAAATGTCTTTATAAATTGTCGGACTTTGTCCAATTCTTAATGTATGACGTCATTTGTTTACATTTGATACGCCATGAGCAGTTATGAATGTACGAGATTCATGGAAGATTGAAGTTTATAAGCAGTAAATTCGACCTACCGAATGCTTTGTGGCCGAGTCGGTTAAGGCACGTCAGCGTAAATGACGGTTCCGTATAGAATGCAGGTTCGAATCCTGTCAAAGGACGAATATTTTCTATGAAAATTTCTCGGACATTCAGGCCGGTAAATGTTATTTAATACTGTTTATTATAAACAGAGCATTTACTTAATTACTTGTATCTATAAAAAGAATGTTAAACATAAAAATGTCTTTAATAAATTGTCGGACTTTGTCCAGTTCTTAATGTATATATATATATATATATATATATGAAGATATGATGCGCTTGTATGTTTTCGATTATAAGTAGACCCTTTCTTTCTCCACACTTTGGCCATTCCACCAATTTAGTAGAAATTTACCTTGGTCTCACGAGTCCATAAAACCTTCACTCAGAACTTTTGCGATTAATCTCTGCACTTCCTTGCAAATTCCAATTTAGAATTCCGGTTCTTACTGCTGATAAGTTTACATCTTCTGGTATGGCCACTATATTTCTACTCTCAAAGTCATCTTCGAACGGTGTATTGTGTATCCGTACACGCCGGAGTTTGTTGCTGATATCACTGACTATTGTTTTGGGGCCTTTCCTCACAGCTCTAACAATTTTTCTGTCACCAACTGGTGTTGTTTTCCTTGGACGACCTGTTTTATGTCTGTTGCTAAATACACCAAAACACATTACAAATTGTTGTGTCGGATATGTTCAATGGCGCTGATCGATTTTCTTTTTCTCAGCTTGAAAATGGCTTTCTTTTCTCTCACAGATAATTCTCTCTTGGTTTATCCATTACAGGTGAAATCCAAAGCTAAAACCAAGAGTAGTCATTCGGAGCTATTTGATTTTTAAGCAATCAAGCTAAAAGTTAACACCTGGACAACAAAAAACACATGTTAATTACGTGTTCCAATAATTTTGCTTTACTCAAAAAATGAAAAGGTCAGATGTCCTATGCTGCTTAAGTCGCCTAAATGTAAATTGTATGAAATAAACGCTGACATTCTGAACTCTTAACTAATATCATTTTTTTAGGACCTAAATCCAGGTTTCTTCAAGGAACAACAAAAACAAAAGAATTGAACTAGCCGTTCCACTACTTTTGGCGGGGACAGTATATATATATATTTATATATACAGTTACTCAATACACACACACACACACACACACACACACATATATATATATATATATATATATATATATAATCACGCAAATCCTATTACCTCTTATAGGGAATAGGCTATTTCAGCATGATCGACTTGAATTATATACCAACGGATTTTTTTTACCTTACTACACACACACACACACACACATATATATATATATAGCCTGAAGATAATAATAATAATAATAATAATTGCACAAGAAGAAGAACTGATTGAACGAGAAGAAGAAGAAGAAGAAGAAGAAGAAGAAGAAGAAGAAGTGATTGTAAGAGAAGAAGAACAAGAACTGGAAGAAGTGTTTGAACGAGAAAAAATAAGAAGAAGAAGAAGAAGAAAAAGAAGTGAATGCACAAGAAGAAGAAGAAGAAGTGACTACACGAGAAGAAGAATAAGAAGAAGAAGAAGTGATTGTACGAGATGATGATGATGATGATGATGATGATGATGATGATGAACAACAACAACAAGAAAAAGTGATTGTACGAAAAGAAGAAGAGAAGGAGGAAGAAGAAGAAAAAAATAAGAAGTACAAGAAGTGTTTGAACGAGAATTAAAAATGAGAAGAAGAAGAAAAGAAGGGATTGCGCAAGAAGAAGAAGAAGAAGAAGAAGAAGAAGAAGAAGAAGTGTTTGCACGAGAAGAGAGACGAAAAAGAACAAGAAGTGCGTAGAAAATAAAGAAGAAAGAAAAGAAGAAAATGCAGGAAAAGTAGAAAATGGAATCAAAATAGTCAAAGAAAGTTTCAGGAATCAGAGATATTGGTTTCAGTCATTTTATTTTAGGCGAGAGAATCAGGAAAACGGAGTTTTTTTTTTCCTCCCTTCTCGCAATCCAAGAAATAATCGGCCCAGGCGTAATTGAGAAGTTGTTTTTTCTCAGCAACAAGAGGAGATAACTCTGCTTCTTATCTCATCTGACTTCTTTTATTTCTCCTTCTTTTTCCCATTACGAGTTTCGATAGCAGTCAGAAATTGAAACGCAGACATTGACGGCGAGTGGGAAATATCGTGTCAGTTGATGAGCGATAAAAAGAAACGAATAAAAATCAATTTACATTACAGGTAAAAAGCAAAAAAAAAAAGAAAAAAAAGGAAAATATTTTAAAAATATCTAAAAACAAATACCTTCGTCAGTAGTTTCTTAAAACTATTTTTAACAAAATATTCTTTATTCTTTTTGGTCGTTTATTTCAAAATAAATTGAGTAATTTTTTTTTCGGCTCGGAGAATGTATTTTCTCGACTGTTGTGTCTTTTAGAAATATTTCTGGCTTGAAAATTACTTTTCAACAACAGGCAAGGAGATCTGTTTCGATCTTGGCGCTTTTTTACAAAAGTCCACCCACCCACAGAAGAATAAAAAACAAAAAAAAATAGGCAGCGAAAGAAAATCACAAATTAATGTTCCAAGATCTCACTGGTTTTCACGGCCCAAAGACAAATATATATATATATATATACAAGTATTAATTAAAACAAGAGGGCTTCGAGCGACAATTCCAGTCCTCCGATATATTCCGCCTCAAGTATCGATACACGACAAGTGCCGGCCATTGTTGGCTTATCTATCGGCAGATATTCATCTCTTTCGGGCTTTCTTTATAGATTTCGAATTTATTCATTGTCTCAAATTATTTTCGATTCCTTCCATGTTTTTTTTTCAGATTGTAACTGAACAAATGTGGACCAAATAAATCTGTTGCTTGACATGAAGTTATTAACTGAATGTTGATTTGATATTTTCAATGTATAATTTTTAGTCGATGTGATTAGACATCAACGACGAATTAAATTCGATCGAAATGAATAATTTAACAAAACTAAGTTTTATAAATAGCAAAAAAATCTATTGTTATACGTTATTTACATAGATATAAATATTTAACACATTATGAAATATATATATATATATATATATATATATATATATATATATATGTATGTGTGTGTGTGATGAAATGGACAAAGTCCGATAATTATTATTAAGACATTTTTTATGTTTATACATTCTTTTTATAGATAAAAATATTTAAGTAAATGCTCTGTTTATAATGAACAGTATTATCAAGATTTACCAGCCTGAATGTCCGAGAAATTTTCATAGAAAATATGCGTCCTCCGATAGGAATCGAACCCGTATCCTGTACAGAAACGACTTATAGCCTGACGTGCTATATCATTTAATTACAGAGTTATTAATGTGGAATTACTGATTTTAATTTCTAATTCGGTCTTGCTAAGCAGACGATTCTTTCGAAAGAAATATATGAAAAATAATTATCGGACTTAGTCCATTTCATGATCTATATATATATATATATACCCATATGGATTACCTAATTTTGCATAAACTATATATATATATATATATGAGATAGCGTTTCGTCCTTTAGGACTTCATCAGAATAACTTTGATATGTTGGTACGACTGCGCATGCGCACGAACGAGTGATGCTGGGATTTTAAATTGAGTAGTGTTTGTTTAATATCGAACTGAATTAATTTAGAATCATTTACTTTCAATCACATCTTTAATAATAGATTATCTGCCAGGAATGTGAAAAGGGCGTAAATTTACTGTGAATAATCTTGACATTAAGGCACACTGTAGACATCTACGTCATAGCGAGTTATTTATTTAGAGTAACTTTATCGGTTTCACAGTTCTATGATTTTCAAAGTTTGCATTCAGATGGAGAGGTGTATAGATATACTATGATCTGTTTCATTTTCCTAGATTTTTGTACTCGTGTTAGATGTTGGATCTCTAGAAATAAATTACGTTTTCTTGTCGTAGTGAATTATTTTTCTCCTTTGATCAGAGTGGTCAGTCTCGTTACGCATTTGACGTATTGTTTTGTAAAATGTCCCTTTTGCGTTCATATGATCTTGGATTTGAATTCCTTGGGGTTTCGCCTATGTATTTTTTGTGACAATTATTACAGGCGATGGTTTTAGGTAAATGTTTTGTTTAGTATTAATTAAGTCTTTTATTGTGTTGGATGTAGTAGCGTCAACTTTTATGTTGACTTAAGATAAACTCTTTTCGATTGTAGAGTTCATTGCGCATATGTAGTCGTACCAACATAACAAATTTAGTCCGATAACATCCTGAAGGACGAAACGCGTCACAAGTAAATTTTTGCCTTTTTGAAAATATATATATATATATATATATATATATATATATATATATATATGTAAGGTGATCTGTTGAATATATAGCAACAGGAGAATAAAAGACTGTGTGGCAGTTGTAAGAGGAGGATACACAGGAAACAGTATATATATATATATATATATATATATATATATATATATATATATATATGCAAGTATATAGAAAAATAGGAAAAGAACACGTGAGGTAAATAATGCGAAGTTCTTTAGTATTTTTGTTTTTATTTTAAAAACATTGCTCAATACAAAAGTAGAGCTTAAATTATAATTATTTAAAAAAAAAAGATGATTCCTTCGCTACATAAGATTTCTCATGTTTCAAAAACAAAAGCCAAAAACTTCAATATAATTATTAAAATTAAATTGAATTAAAGTATCAAACTCTGTTTCATCCTCAAGCAAAATTTTGGGAACGCTTGAAGATGAAACAGAGTTATATATATATATATATATATATATATATATATATATATATATATATATATATATTATAGGCCTTTGACTATACCGAAGCACGAAAAGGATAATTTGTATGTCGCAATTCTTGCTGTTTTTTCTCCTTCTCTGAATCGTGAAAGGCTTTCAAAAAGGGAAATCTGTTGGATCTGTGGCAGCAGTAAAATAAAAAATTGATTAGCTGTTGTAAGAAGAGAAGAAAGATGGTACACATGAATGATATATATGTATACTGGACCAGTGCAGAAAACATGAACTGTGAAAGGTGTTGGTCCACTCGCTTTATGAGAAATCAGTAAAACAAAACTTGTGTGGCCCTTATTTTGATTTTAGGATAAAGTTTATTCATTGGCGATATAGTTTTGTATGTAATGTTATTCATACTACGCTACCTACAACCCTGGAAAAATAAACTAAAATCCTATAACCTAAATATAATAAATTTCAAAATACAAAAAAAATACATACATAATCAAATAATAAAAAATAATTCAACAAATATATCCTTTTATCTTTCATCAGGTTGGATGTAGCAGAATATGTATTGCATTGGGGTACTTGCAGCCTGTTTTTTCTTAATGGTTAACATATTCTAGTCATCGTGTTGGAACTGAACCTTTCTTTTCAAATTATATATATATATATATATATATATATATATATATATATATATATATATATGTGTGTGTGTGTGTGTGTGTGTGTGTAGCCTCATATTTGCTTAAAAGGAATTTTTTAGTATGTATGCAAGGACTCATGACTTCTGATTTAAAATTTTCTTTGGATGCGGAAATGTCAAGGAAACTTTTGATCAGAAAGCAGTGACAAAATAACAGCTAGAAAACAAAAATTACTACTACTACTTCAATTATTATTATTATTAATAATAATAATAATAATAAGAAGAAGAAGAAGAAGAAGAAGAAGAAGAAAGTTGGAAAATACGACTCTGAGTTTTGACAAACAGTGTGGAACAAAATGTATATTCATTATTAGTAAATTTATTAATTCTGTTATTTTCCATCGAGCATTGTTTTATTACCAACAACAAACAGCGTATATATATATAAGGATACTGTTTTCAGATGGAGAATTTCCGTGTGTTAACGTGTGTTTTTAATGGATGTCAGTTATCAGTTATGCTAATTCCTCTCTCCAAGTTCTCCACCGCCTTAACTAGGTATTGAACCCACACCCTTAGGGTCCTGTCACTGTATCTAATTAACGCTTTTATCCACTGTGCCATGTGTCGTTAAGTGACAGGATCCAAAGTGTGTGAGTTCAATACACGGTTAAGTCGGTGGGGAATTTGGAGAGGGGAATTAACAGGAGATAACTGATAACTGACATCCATTAAACATGGCACGTGGAACTAGAACAGTCTACCGCAGTGAGCGAAACGAAGATTTCAGTTCGACATTCCAACCACCTGAAGAAGGCTGGAGTTTACAACTTGTAATAAATATGGCGACAAAGATGAGGACAATAATCCGAATAGTGTAAATATTGTACATAATACATCATCTCAGAAATATAGACAGATAATCAAAAATATTTAGAAATAACAGTATAATACGATGAAATAAATTAAACATTTACAAATAAAAATTATTTTATATATTTAGAAAATTAATAAATAAATAATTAAACCTCCTGAAGAACTTAGCCTTCCCTAGCGTATTTTGACATCGTTTGATATAGCACAAAATAAAGAAAGATTGAAAAGCTAAATAAAACCTTTATTTTTTTTTTTAATCCCAAGTAACACAGTACAAAAACTAGAATGTGGAAGAATTAGGAACAGAGACCTTAATGGTGAGCAGAAAGAGAAAAGTTTAATCAGGAGAAGAATAGATAGCGATTGACATTATATTTAATTTTTTGCAGATTAAAATTAGCCGGAAAACATGGAGCTGGAAGAAAATTCCACAACCAAGAAGTGCGAGAAAATAAACTGTTAGCATAAAATTTACGGGTTCATCTAACCAGCACAACTGTAAATTGATGAGATCTCGCCAACATTCTAGTGCTGCGTTTAAATTCAAAAACTCTACATATACTAGTAAAGAGATCATTTGAATAATTACCTTGAAATTCTTTACAGAAAAGACAGAGAGAGAACACCTTACGTTAATTACTTTAAAATAGAAAGCTTGTCTATATTAAGATGCAAAGTTACTAAAAAAATGAATTAAATACTTCATATATGTGAAATTTATTCCTTGTTTTGCTGGTAACACGAAAATTTGCCTAAACTTCAATTTAAACTGCAATTTTCTTTATACAATTTTATGTAACCATCGCACCGGAAGTTTGCTATCGTTTGTAAATTCAATGGACGTGTTATAACGAAGAAATATTGAACAAGAAAACAAACAAAAGTTAATTTCATTTCACAGAATTTTTTCCCTGTTTATATTGCATTACCCTTCGTTTCTCAAATTTGTACCCGGAAGACGTCGAGTACTTAAAACATTATTATGAGTTAGGTTGACGAAGACAAAGTTTGAAAGCCAACAGAGAGTAAGTCGATCACCTTTTAGAGTTAAGTAATAAAAATGGCGTCAGTCTTGGCCGCTTTCGTTAATATGATTTTAAATATGCTAATGAATAAATGTGGACTTTGCTTGTGTGTTTTTAAAAAGGAGAAAGCTTATGCAAATTTGTTTTTAGCCAAAAAAAACATGGGGCTGCTAATGTGTGATAATAAGAAGAGGTTTTTCCAAGAACGCCTGCAATACATAGCAACGAGCGGGAAAAGCCATCTTGGTTTAAATTAGAGATTAAGTTAAATTTGGGTTTCCTTAAGGCGATGCTTAACACCATTTTTTACCCAGATAAAATCAATATATTATATGAGACTATTACAAAAAAGTCTCTTAAATTTGTATTATATATATATATATATATATATATATACACACACACACACACACACACACACACACACACACATATATATATATATATATATAAAGAAAGAACAGTAAGATATATAATCCGGTGTTCTTATAGATATTTTATTTTTACAAAATAGTGCTCAATGTAAATTTACAGAGCATTAATATTATATATATATATATATATATATATATATATATATATATATATATATATATATATATATATATTTTTGTATATATAGATATAATAGAAAAGGACTGTTAGATTGATGATCCGAAAAACAGTGCTTGATAGAGAAGTAGAGCCTAAATTATAATTATTTTTTAAAAAGATATGATTCCATCGCAACATAGAAATTACTATGTTTCGAAACTGGTCAGCAGTATTCAGGTTTAATTTCAATATTAAACTCCAAATAACGGGTAGCAGTCTCATCGATATTTGGAATAACTATGCTACGGAATGTTTTACTCATTGATAGTTTTGAAATGGGGGTGTGATCTAGGGTTTGTTTTTCATTATCAAGGGGTCACTGCTTTGATTGAAGTAGGGGTGTTTGTTATATGTCAAGTTTTTGAAGTCGTGTAAGGTTGGGTTAGGATTTTTTGGTCTGGTTACAATGGCTAATCTTAACAGATTCCCTGATAAAACTCTGATTGATGCTGTAGTTCCAGTAGTTTTTGGTGTTTATTTATTTGTGTTTTTTGTTGATGATTTCTTAAAGGGGCTTCAAGATTATGATTGGGTTGTGTTTTTAAACCTATTGTTTTAATAGATTTAGAATTTTTTATTATTATTATTTTTTTGTCCATTTATAAAATGTCAAATATTTAAGGTGAATATTTGTTCTTGTCTGCAAAAAACCGTTATCTCATTTCTTTGATTTAATAAATTTTCTTTTTTAAAAACTTAATAATGTTTAGTTTTTCATGTAAGCATTAACGGCATGGGTCATCCCAGGTTTTACAAGTCCTTGTTCTATTCGTTTTTTTCCATTTTACTTTTGGTGTTTTATTTGTTTCTTTTAAATGTCAAAAATATTCAGATAAGGATGTCTGATTTCTGTTTCTAATATTACTGAAGGAGCTTTTGTGTAGTCTCCACCTTATTTTAAGTTCAATCTTTGTGGATAGTCTATATATATATATATATCTTTCCAATATTCCGATTCTCAATGGATGAGTTTCTGCATTGGTATACCACAGATTCTATGCGGCATTTATTATTCAGAGGGCAATTTTCAGGGTTTCTACAATCGCATATTTTTTCCATTATTTTTGTCTAATTTTAATTATTTATTTGATTTTGGCATGCGTGTTTTTTTCAGGATTTTATTATTAATTTTCTGTACAGCTATAACTTAATTTTAGGGTGTTTTTATTAAAGATCTTGCTAAGTTTGCTGTTAGTAGGGAAATGTTTCACGATTAAAGCTAGGAATTTTTGTCCTAGCTTATTGCTAACTATTTGGTTGAACGTGGGGTATACGAAATGATTTTCCTTTTTCTGTTTTTCCCCTGGTTTGTACTATTGTTTTTTTATATAATTGATGTTAGGGTGTTTGTAGCCACTATTTTTTAGAGCTTTGTATTTAAAATTACTATGTTTATAGACTATTTCTTTATTTGCGGAGTTCATGCAGATTCTTTTCTGTATTGATGCGGGTATGTGCTTAATTATAGGTGTAGGATTGTTTGACCTCGGGTGTACATACATATTAAATTTTCTGTAAGGTAGGTATATGTTATTCGTTCAGTCTAAAGTTATGTCGATGAAGTTTACCCTTTTCTATTTTGTGTTGGCCGTAGTATTTAAATTTAGGTTTCTGAATTCACTATATATTATCTTTCTAATTTTATCTATTTTAAAATTTGTGGAACTTCTTACTACCATGAGGCCATCATCTATGTATAGCCCGGTGTCATTAATGTCTAATTCACGGTGCGCGGTTAGGTTGTATAATATAAATAAGCCGACAAGGTCAGAAGACACGCAGAGTCTAATGGCCCCATTGTGATGTCAAAATGGTGTTCAGAGTTTTTAAGCCATTGGTCCCCAGCATGAATGAGGACAGATTTTTTTTTTTTTGTATTTAGAATTATGTTCTTTTCTTTTGTTAGGTCTGAATATATAGTAGCCAATTCTAGGACAGTTGTGAATAGATCTATTTATATTCACTGGTAATAATCCTCAATATCAAACTGTATTAGGGTACAATCTAGCTTGTTGTTGATAATGGTAAACTATTTGATGACCTCTTTGGTATTAATCCATAATATTAACCTAGGATTAACAAACGGATATGATAATTTCGGATAATCGAGGACCAGAAGAATTTCGCTTAAAGGCACTGTTAAGACGATATTTACACACACACACACACACACACACACACACACACACACACACACACACACACACACACACACATATATATATATATATATATATATATATATATATGTGTGTGTGTGTGTGTGTGTATGTAAAAAGTTTTCTTGTCGTAAATTTAGGACTTAATCGGATTAAGTTTATAATGTCGGAGCGACTACATATGTGCACGAACGAGGGATGTTGGGAATTTATATACATATATATATATATATATATATATATATATATATATATATATATGTAAGTTACGAAAAACTTGGTAATCCGTATGGGTAGTCCCAAGGAGGATGAAATCCTGAGAGCTCAATGTAAATTCAGAGCTAATAATTTAAAGAAAAAACAGACCACTTTAAAGCTCCATTGTAATAATTTATTTCACCAGAGACCTTTTAAAGTAACCTGGATCCTCAGACATCACTTTCATTACACACACACACACACACACACACACACACACACACACACACACACACACACACATATATATATATATATATATATATATATATATATATATATATAGGGTGTCCCAAAAATGTATACAAACTTTAAATATATAAACTCAAGGGTGTATATATTTTTTGTGACACCCTGTATATATTTAACTAGATTATTTTCTTTTTGTATTAATCACTTTTGTTAGTAGGTATTCCACACTGTGACAATAGGCATTCTGCCAGGAATTATAAAATGTTTTAAGAACCCGGGCGCAAATTTACTGTATATGTCTTTGCGATTAACGGACTCGCTAGACATTTACGTCTGAGTGAATTGTTTTCTCTTTTGATCAGAGCAGCATTTTTTATGCTTGAAGTTTTCTTTGTGTATTTTTTGTGGCAATTATTACAGGCGATAGAGCAAATTCCTCCTTAAAGCTTTAGCTTATTGTTTTGTTTAGTATTGACTAAGTCTTTTATTGTTTTGGATATAGTAGTAACGACTTTTACGTTGAGTTTAGATATATTTTTCATATTATAGATGTGACAGATTTAGCTGATAAATATATATATATATATATATATATATATATATATATATATATAAGTATTTTTATGGTACAACATGTAACGATAGCTAGGAATAAGCCAAATTTATATGGCATTTTAAAAAAAGTTAAAAAAGAACAACCGGTTTAGTCCCATGATTTATCAAGTTTATTTTCTGGGATATAAAAAAATTATAATCGTGTAATTAAATTAATATAACGAATGGAAGGAAAAATTTCAAGAAAGCTAGAGTCCAATAACATTCAGACACGTCAACGAAGTTGGGTATAAAAGGAGCCACAAACAACACTCACATTAGCAGTCCTGACTTTTTTTTTTATATATATATTTTTTCTATTTCAGTAATTTTGGAGATCTCGAACCCTAGTGATGGACATCATTTTTGTTGAGAGCGAAAAAGGAAAGAAGTTGTGTTTGGATGGATATATCTATATATTAAGGACAAAACAGTAAACAATAAGATTTACTGGAGACGTAAAATGTAAAAAAAGAAATGCTTAGCTCGTGTTTCATTTTTTTTTAACCCCATGTTTCGACAAAACTGCCTTTCGAGAAAAAGCCATAAGGCCTGCTATATAAATGTACTCGTTCTTTAATTTTAACTCTTGACTTAACAACAATAAAGTTGTATTATTCTATCTTATAATAAATATTAGAAACAATGTAGTTTTATTTTTTTTTAATCACAGGTTTCGAGCAAACTGCCTTTCGAGCAATTGATAATTCGAGAAATTATTTTTCGAGCTATTGATTTCGAGCAATTTACTGTCAAGCAATTGATTTGGAGTAATTTACCGGATACGCTAATTTGTCTTCCCATCAATGCCAAGGGCTTCGTGTTCAGCCCACATGTGAGATAATCCTGTAACTTAAATGAGATCTTTGTAGATAACGTTCTAGGCTGCAATTCCTAATAGAGAATGCTTTCAATCCAACTTTTATCGTCTGTGCCATCATCTTCGCAATTCCATTTGACTGAAGATGATATGGGGGATGTTTTGTATGACCTATATCCAATTAGTATTTTCCATGTAAACAAGCTCTCTTCAGCAAACTCTGGTACATTATACGACACCAGTGTTTTAGGTACTCCGTTCTTCAAAAATACTACTCTTAACACCTGTTTTACAGTACTTGCTTTTCTGTATTTGTCTATATTTCTTAGAGAGAGGAATTAACAGGCGATAACAGTCTACCCCAGTGAGCGAAATAAAGGGTTCAGTTCGACATTCTAACGACATTCTTCACGTGAAGAAGGCCGGAGCATACAACGGCCGAAACGTTGTAATAAACATGGTGACAAAGATGAGGACAATAGTCCGAATAATGTAAATAGTGTACATAATACCTCATCTCAGAAATATAGACAGATACAAATACTGAAGGGTGATAAATATGGCACCAAAGATGAGGAGAATAGTTTGAATAATGTAAATAGTGTACATAATACCTCATCTCAGAAATATAGACAGATACTGAAGGGTGATAAATATAGCAACAAAGATGAGGACAATAGTCCGAATAATGTAAATAGTGTACATAATACCTCAACTCAGAAATATAGACAGATACTGAAGGGTGATAAATATAGCAACAAAGATGAGGACAATAGTCCGAATAATGTAAATAGTGTACATAATACCTCATCTCAGAAATATAGACAGATACTGAAAGGTGATAAATATGGCAACAAAGATGAGGACAATAGTCCGAATAATGTAAATAGTGTACATAATACCTCATCTCAGAAATATAGACAGATACAAATACTGAAGGGTGATAAATATGGCACCAAAGATGAGGAGAATAGTTTGAATAATGTAAATAGTGTACATAATACCTCATCTCAGAAATATAGACAGATACTGAAGGGTGATAAATATAGCAACAAAGATGAGGACAATAGTCCGAATAATGTAAATAGTGTACATAATACCTCAACTCAGAAATATAGACAGATACTGAAGGGTGATAAATATAGCAACAAAAGATGAGGACAATAGTCCGAATAATGTAAATAGTGTACATAATACCTCATCTCAGAAATATAGACAGATACTGAAAGGTGATAAATATGGCAACAAAGATGAGGACAATAGTCCGAATAATGTAAATAGTGTACATAATACCTCAACTCAGAAATATAGACAGATACTGAAGGGTGATAAATATAGCAACAAAGATGAGGACAATAGTCCGAATAATGTAAATAGTGTACATAATACCTCATCTCAGAAATATAGACAGATACTGAAAGGTGATAAATATGGCAACAAAGATGGGGACAATAGTCGAATAATGTAAATAGTGTACATAATACCTCATCTCAGAAATATAGACAGATACAAATACTGAAGGGTGATAAATATGGCACCAAAGATGAGGAGAATAGTTTGAATAATGTAAATAGTGTACATAATACCTCATCTCAGAAATATAGACAGATACTGAAGGGTGATAAATATAGCAACAAAGATGAGGACAATAGTCCGAATAATGTAAATAGTGTACATAATACCTCATCTCAGAAATATAGACAGATACTGAAGGGTGATAAATATAGCAACAAAGATGAGGACAATAGTCGAATAATGTAAATAGTGTACATAATACCTCATCTCAGAAATATAGACAGATACTGAAAGGTGATAAATATGGCAACAAAGATGAGGACAGTAGTCCGAATAATGTAAAAATAGTACATAATACCTCATCTCAGAAATATAGACAGATACAAATACTGAAGGGTGATAAATATGGCACCAAAGATGAGGAGAATAGTTTGAATAATGTAAATAGTGTACATAATACCTCATCTCAGAAATATAGACAGATACTGAAGGGTGATAAATATAGCAACAAAGATGAGGACAATAGTCCGAATAATGTAAATAGTGTACATAATACCTCAACTCAGAAATATAGACAGATACTGAAGGGTGATAAATATAGCAACAAAGATGAGGACAATAGTCCGAATAATGTAAATAGTGTACATAATACCTCATCTCAGAAATATAGACAGATACTGAAAGGTGATAAATATGGCAACAAAGATGAGGACAATAGTCCGAATAATGTAAATAGTGTACATAATACCTCATCTCAGAAATTTAGAAAAATACTGAAGGGTGATAAATATAGCAACAAAGATGAAGACAATAGTCCGAATAATGTAAATAGTGTACATAATACCTCATCTCAGAAATATAGACAGATACTGAAGGGTGATAAATATGGCAACAAAGATGAGGACAATAGTCCGAATAATGTAAACATTGTACATAATACCTCATCTCAGAAATATAGATAGATACTGAAGGGTGATAAATATGGCAGCAAAGATGAGGACAATATTCCGAATAATGTAAATAGTGTACATAATACCTCATCTCAGAAATATAGAAAGATACTGAAGGGTGATAAATATGGCAACAAAGATGAAGACAATAGTCCGAATAATGTAAATAGTGTACATAATACCTCATCTCAGAAATTTAGAAAAATACTGAAGGGTGATAAATATGGCAACAAAGATGAAGACAATAGTCCGAATAATGTAAATAGTGTACATAATACCTCATCTCAGAAATATAGACAGATACTGAAGGGTGATAAATATGGCAACAAAGATGAGGACAATAGTCCGAATAATGTAAATAGTGTACATAATACCTCATCTCAAAAATATAAACAGATACTGAAGGGTGATAAATATAGCAACAAAGATGATAACAATAATCCGAAAAATGTAAATAGTGTACATAATAATACCTCATCTCAGAAATATGGGCAGATACTGAAGGGTGATAAATATGGCAACAAAGATGAGGACAATAGTCCGAATAATGTAAATAGTGTACATAATACCTCATCTCAGAAATATAGACAGATACTGAAGGGTGATAAATATAGCAACAAAGATGAGGACAATAGTCCGAATAATGTAAATAGTGTACATAATACCTCATCTCAGAAATATAGACAGATACTGAAGGGTGATAAATATAGCAACAAAGATGAGGACAATAGTCCGAATAATGTAAATAGTGTACATAATACCTCATCTCAGAAATATAGACAGATACAGAAAGGTGATAAATATGGCAACAAAGATGAGGACAATAGTCCGAATAATGTAAATAGTGTACATAATACCTCATCTCAGAAATATAGATAGATACTGAAGGGTGATAAATATGGCAGCAAAGATGAGGACAATAGTCCGAATAATGTAAACATTGTACATAATACCTCATCTCAGAAATATAGATAGATACTGAAGGGTGATAAATATGGCAACAAAGTTGAAGACAATAGTGCGAATAATGTAAATAGTGTACATAATACCTCATCTCAGAAATATAGACAGATACTGAAGGGTGATAAATATGGCAGCAAAGATGAGGACAATAGTCCGAATAATGTAAATAGTGTACATAATACCTCATCTCAGAAATTTAGAAAAATACTGAAGGGTGATAAATATGGCAACAAAGTTGAAGACAATAGTCCGAGTAATGTAAATAGTGTACATAATACCTCATCTCAGAAATTTAGAAAAATACTGATGGGTGATAAATATGGCAACAAAGATGAAGACAATAGTCCGAATAATGTAAATAGTGTACATAATACCTCATCTCAGAAATATAGACATATACTGAAGGGTGATAAATATGGCAACAAAGATGAGGACAATAGTCCGAATAATGTAAATAGTGTACATAATACCTCATCTCAGAAATATAGACAGATACTGAAGGGTGATAAATATGGCAACAAAGATGAGGACAATAGTCCGAATAATGTAAATAGTGTACATAATACCTCATCTCAAAAATATAGACAGATACAGATTCCATTTCTTATTCTTCGGTGTACTTATTTCTGATATTTTGCTAATAAATTTGTGATCTGGCGCAATCCCATCTTAAGATTTTTGATACCCTAAGTATGAAATTTTCTCGCAATTAAAATTACATTTATCTCGATTAATTTTCTTTACTTAATCTGCCCAGAACTTTTTCCGTTTCATTCTTACCTCCTCCCCAGTATGAGTGCTAACATTTATGCCATCTTGATAAACAATGATGTTTTTTTTACTACGTCCAAAACATTCTCAATAGCTTTTTTGGAATATGCGACTGGATGTTTTAATTTCAAACAGTCCACCTTAGAAGGCCTATAGGAGTGTTTATTGTCGTAATTTCTTGAAAATTTTCACCAATTTTAATCTTATTATACGCAGATTCCAGATCATTCTTGGCAAAAAATTGTCATGCCTGCAAACTCATGACGGACTATTTAAATATTTGGCAATGGGAAAGAGTCCGAACATATCTGGTGATTTACACCAATTTATTTACAATTATCTCGATTAATTTTCACACCTGCATTATTCAATCTGCGCAAAACCTGTTCCGTTTTATTCTTTAGTTCCTCTTAGGTAAAAGCGACATTACTTATGTCATTCTGATATGCTATAACGTTTTTATATTCCTTCTAAAACTTTCTCAATAGCCTTTTAGAATATATGGCTGGATGTTTTAATTTCAAACGGTAGAAGGGTCCACCTTAGAAGGCCTACAAAGTGCTTATGGTGGTGGCTTCTTGAAAATGGTTGTCAATTTTAATCTGATTATACGCAGATTCCAGATCAATCATTGCAAAAAAATTCATGCTAGTAAATTCATAATAGACCTTTTCAATATCTGACAATGAGAAGGCGTCCGAACATATCTGGGGATTTTTAAAGAATATGTAGTCTACACAAATTCTTAAATCTCCATGTTTTGCGTATCGACACGATTGGAGAAGCTCAATTGCTACCTGCCTGGCTGAATTTCTCCAATATTCCTTGTTAAATCATTTTTATTCAGTTTCACCATAACTACTAAGAGAAGGTGAAACAGAAATTTAAGAGACTGACAACTAATTCGCTATTCTGTTTTAGCTGAACACTCGCTAAGGAATCCTTTAAAAATTCAGTTTCAGGTTTTTCTAAGTTCATGCCAGTAACTAACTTCGAGGTGTCTATTCTTAATACGTCAACCCTCAGGAGAACATGATCTTTTATGACATTCCACAGCTATAATTAGTGTTAAAGTTGAATCGAAATTTAATATCGACCCCCGCCTCAAATCACGCAAGTGTTTTAATGACTGACCCACTAAATTCTTTCTCCCAACAAAAATTTTGGGTATTAGGGTTATATCACTAACCATATCCACTTGCGTTAGTAATTATTTCATTTAATTTTACCTTTTTTTTCTCTATTCTTATCTTACACTTTTACTAAATAAATTTCAGTATTTCCCATCTGAGGGTCTATCTTCTTCACTTCTACTGTTTATATATATATATATATATATATATATATATATATATATATATATATATATATATAGGTAACTATACTCGTTTCGAAAAAACTTTAGAATTTTGATTTGCCAATAATCAAATCAATCTCGAGGGGAAAAAGGTTTTAAAAAAAAGAAAGAGCTAGAAACATGAAAGTCTGTCGAAAAAATCCTTTACAGATACAGGTTTAAAGCCCGAAGAAAAAAACCCGATACAAGTAAACAACTAACTAACAAAAGAGCTCAATACAACCGTAGAGCAGGCCTAGATAAACCTAGTGAGCAAGACAAACCTACCCAGGTTTCACCTAAGCGGATCGTCAGGGAAAACGACGATCCGTTTAGGTGAAACCTGGGTAGGTTTGTAACTCACTAGGTTTATCTATCTATCTATCTATCTATCTATCTATTCATCTATCTATCTATCTATCTATCTATATATATATATATATATATATATATATATACTGACTGGAAACTATTTTGATTCTTGCACTTAAAACACATCTTTCCAAAAGCCGGACGTTTATACTTGTTCATCTTATGTTCTTTGTCGCATAAACGACATTTACGTAAACTCTCCGCAGTACTGTATGCCTCCATGTTTAATCTTAAGAGTATTAAATCTCTGAATTAACTCTAGCTAATTTCAAATTCAAAACTAATTTCAATATTCATGTTCCAAAACTTTGTACTTGCTCCAAAGGTCTCACAATCCTTCAATTAGCCTTAACTATATTAATTCCTCTTCTATAGACACCAGTCCTGTACCCAACTTTTCGAATTTACAGTACATCGATGATCCTTTAACCTGTGAACATACTGTCTAATGATTTCATTCGGGTTTTGCCAGATTGCAAGAAACTTCGTCCTCTCAGCTATAACCAGTTTCTTTTTTGGATGTATGTTTGATTGTACAATGTTGACAATTTCTTCAAATGTCAAGTCTTCTAGCATTCTACAGATATACCATTGCGTAAATCTTTTTTCCGGCCACACAGTCCGCTGTTGCTAGAAGTAA
>CAHIKZ030000947.1:235000-277500 GCA_903632075.3 Acanthosepion pharaonis
TAGATAAACACACTGAGAGACTGAGAGGACTCGATTGGCTTTACCGAAGAGTCTTGCATTATTAGTAGTAATAGTCACTGTTTACAAACTCACTTCCTCCCCAGACAGCTGAAACGAAATAAATTTCTCAGGAGCATATATATATATATATATATATATATATATATATATATATATATATATATATATATATTATTAGTGATCAATATATATATATATATATGTATATATATATATATATATAAATCCAGGAGATCTCAATGTCCAGGATAGAGTAAGAATATAATATAAAAGGCTCAAACGCTAATATTCCATGGTTATAATTTATTACATTGGAATCGTAATCACGATCCAAATCATCAGACCTACAAATTAAAAAAAAATTATAACCATGGAATATTAGTGTTTGAGCCTTTTTTATACTATATATATATATATATATATATATATATATATATATATATATATATATATACTCTAGCGGTGTAAAAAATATATTACACAAACTGATATCTGGTAAAAAATTCAATAAAAAAGAAAAGAATAAAAACATTCGGACTGTGCCAGGTTGCTTTGAGACAAAGCAACAATAATGTGCCAAACATTTAAAATTTATATTAATGGTCCAAATGAAAACGAGGCTAATACAGACTTAACTACTGATTCAAAATTGTGTTTATATGCGTGTGTGTTAGCGTGGGTGGGAATAGCGTTGATATCCTTGAACGCAGTTAATTTATCAATTTATTGTCGCTGATATTTCAGCCCCGTTTTCGATGGAGTGGTCAATATGAAGGATAATAGACCCCTTAGAAGTTTCTCTGCAATGAGTTGGCATGAGGTATGAAGATGGCTTCAAAGTCACCCTGAAGAAGGCAAACGCCTGGGAAATGGTAAGAAAGACTTTGAACGGAATCGTGTTGACCATGAAAAAATCAAGAGCGATGTTCCTAAGGCTTTTGAAGTTCATCTCTCAGGTTTAACCTAACGTGTCATGAATACGGTTACCCCTAAGTAGAGCACGCCATAAAATAAATATATCGAAAACGCTGCCCAAAGAAAAAGCCGTTTATTACATGCTATAAAGCACTTCTGCCCGAATCACACCATGGTCGATTTGTCAGGAAATAGACTTCGTGAAATTATCAAAATGGAGGTAAAGTGATTGAAGCTGAGATGCCAGGTGAGAGCCATTAACATTTTATGGTACATACTCGTGTATAAGTCGAGTAGTTAGAACGTTCGCTTTTTGACCACGAGACCCCGGTTCGAATCTCACCATGGTCGATTTGTCAGGAAGATGACTTCCTGATATTATCGGACTGGAGGTATAGATAACTTCAAAACCTACCACGGGTTGATCCAACACTTCTGAGCGAAATTGGGTAGACGAAACCCTTGGGGGCCGTCGATAGCTGTGCTAGCACGAAGACTCGTCATCCTGACCGAGACCTTGAGCGTGCTGGCCTTGTTGAAATTGATGATCACGCTAGATAACACGCTCTTTCTTAGAAACTGTAACTAAAGATGCAGTATAAACGTCTGTGGGTGTTGAATAAACACAAAAGCGCCTGAGCAAGCGTCTACAATAGGGATTGTTTAACCGTCCTAGTAGACGGGCATCCTCGAATAAGGGTGTACTATATAGCAGTTCCACTTCCTTGTTTTACAAAATCCCACCGAAAGGAAGACGTAGATTATTACTATTACGGAAATAGATCTATTTTTCATCTCCCAGCTATATTTCGCCGCGCAAAACGGGCATCTTCAGCATTTGCTAGCAGCTGTTTGCAAATGCTCTCACGTAGTTGAGACTGATCACTGGTCAGTTCATGATGACCTTCGATCCAGACCACCCTAGTTTCACAAAGTCTGACTGAAACGAAGCCACTGATTTCTCTCATTACGGAAATAGATCTATTTTTTCAACACCAGCTACAATTCGCTGCGCAAAACGGGCAACTTGAGGATTTGCTAGCAGCTGTTTGCAAATGCTCTCACGTAGTTGAGACTGGTCACTGCTCAGTTCACGATGACCTTCGATTCAGACCACCCTAGTTTCACGAAGACTGACCGAAACGAAGCCACTGATTTCCCTTATCACTTTTCCAAACTCTAAACAATATTTTAAGAAACAGGAAAAATTCTGCTAAATGATTATAGAATATCATTCCGCCTTTATGTTGAAGGATGCTGGACATTTTCCTCACAGATGAAACGAAAATATAATGCAATAAACATTTGATTCTACAGAAGGATACTGAGAATAACATGCGCGCTTCATATGAATAAACGGGAAGTTTTAAAGAAAACTAGATTATAAAAAGTCATTTTCTGTCGAATCAGAATGTTTGATTCATTTGCTTGTTTTTTTTTTACGTTTTATGAACCTTTTGCAGGTAATCTAAAACCAGAAAATATTATTATACTGTGAGAAAACTTTGGAGATATTAATGATTTACTGATACGATTTCTGCTAATTAACCCATAGTTGGGGGGCGAGTAAAATGGATTCATACCTTTCCGAAGGCTGTTTGAGCGTACGTGGATTTGGAACCTGGTTCTCCGATTTTTAATTCTGATCTTTTATCTATTACACCACCCGCACATCCAAGCTTACAGAACAGAATATTCCGAAGCGGTCACCCATCTTGGTACTGACCAGGCTTAACGTGGCTGGTCTTATAAGAACCGATGTTTCAATGACATGGCTATAATCCTTTGGAATCAGAAAGAGATTGCTGAAATTGTTGGGTTACATAATGTGAAAGGACGTCTTGGAGGACTTGATACTCGCAGAATATATTGAAGGCGGAAGGGACAGAGGGAAAAGGTAAGTAAACAATATATAAAACTTTGTAAATGGACAATAGAATACGAAATGAGACTGATTGTAAGGAAGCAGACATTCTAGTTACAAAGGATTGGTAGTTGTTGAGGCACATAATCGGCCTCGTCATGAATACGGGGGTACTATATGGCAGTTCTCCTTCCAACGAGTTTGAAAAATATGTGTCTCAGTTGGTGACCTAAAATTTCATACGAAAAGAAGCGAGAACTTTAGAAGATTACGATAATAGAAAACGATTGACATTGTATTTCAATTTTCTTGATCAATTTCTTGATCAAGAAAATTGAATATCAAGAAATTTTGAGGCGAGAATTGCGAGAAAACAAACTGTTAGCTGTTACGTATTTCGAATTATTTACGTCTTATCAACCTATTACGGTTATTTAACCGTGGAAAATATTATATTGTAAGAATGTTTTGGATATCATAAAACTTACAGTTAATTCTAGCCAATTCATCTGTAAATTGAGGAGACCAATCTAGCACTGTTTAAAATCAGGTACCTTAATTTCATAAAGTTTAGATAACTTAAATACATAAAGTTCAGGTACCTTAATTTCATAAAGATTATGTACCTTAACTTCATAATGTTTAGGTACCTTAATTTCATAAAGATTATGTACCTTCATAATGTTTAGGTACCTTAATTTCATAAAGATTATGTACCTTAACTTCATAATGTTTAGGTTTAAAGTTTATGTACCTTAACTTACTAATGTTTAGGTACCTTAATTTCATAAAGTTTAGATAACTTAAATACATAAAGTTCAGGTACCTTAATTTCATAAATATTATGTACCTTAACTTCATAATGTTTAGGTACCTTAATTTCATAAAAAGACCTTTATGTTTACCTTAATTTCATAAAGATTATGTACCTTAACTTCATAATGTTTAGGTACCTCAATTTCATAAAGTTTATGTACCTTAACTTCCTAATGTTTAGGTACCTTAATTTCATAAAGTTTAGATAACTTAAATACATAAAGTTCAGGTACCTTAATTTCATAAAGTTTATGTACCTTAACTTCATAATGTTTAGGTACCTTAATTTCATAAAATTTCTGTACCTTACATTACGGAATATTGACAAAGAAATTAATGCTAGACTGAGTAAACACTTTTCAGATTTCACTAACTGTTGTGGATACCGGGATGAAATCCGGTCTCAAATGAATGACAAACACAGGAATGAAATATAGCAAATAAATGTATTGACGTAATAATGCAATTAGTAATATGGTTAGTAGATCCAGAAATGCGGTTAGTAGCAATAATAATATATATACAGTCTGGTAAATTCACTATTGAAGTATGACTTCCTTCTGAGTCTACGTGTTCGCAACTGTGACTCCTACAAAGCGGTTACCTCACACTCTCACTGTCTCACTGTATCTCCCCCGGGTATTCACCGGCAGCTGTACAAGTACACACTGGGCGAGTCCACTAGTATAAAAAGGGGTGGACCCCTTAACACTAACACTATCCAAATGATGGGAATTTTACATCATATAATACATTGAGAGCCTACGTTAGCCTACTGATTGACAGACGCTTTTCACTTTTTCTTCTCTGCTTGTGAGTTGGAAAAAAACATTTGGGTGCTTTTTTAATGTCGCCAAGAACAAAACTCTGTCTTTATCTCTGAGATGAGGTATTATGATTACTTACATTATTCGGACTGCTATCCTCATCTTCATTGCCATATTCACAACGTTTTGGCCATTGTACGCTCCAGCCTTCTTCAGGACACATGGCCCAGTGGATAAAGACGTTGGGTAGATCCAGTGAGTAGCTTCTATATCTCTGAGATGAGGTATTATGCCTATATCTCTGAGATGAGGTATTATGATTACTTACATTATTTCATAATTCGAACTGTTATCCACATCTTCATTGCTATATTCACAAGGTTTCGGTCGTTGTACGCTCCGGCCTTCTTCAGGACACATGGCCAAGTAGATAAAGACGTTAGGTAGATCCAGTGAGTAGCTTCTATATCTCTGAGATTAGGTATTGTGTCTATATCTCTGACATGAGGTATTATGATTACTTCCATTATTTCATTATTCGAACTGTTATCCTCATCTTCATTGCCATATTCACAAAGTTTCGGTCGTTGTACGTTCCGGCCTTTTTCAGGACACATGGCCCAGTGGATAAAGACGTTGGTTAGATCCAGTGACTAGCTTCTAGTGATATAATGGCTGTCTATATCTCTGAGATGAGGTATTATGATTACTTACATTATTTACATTATTCCGACTGTTATCCTCATCTTCATTGCCATATTCACAAGGACACATGGCCCAGTAGATAAAGACGTTGGTTAGATCCAGTGACTAGCTTCTAGTGATATAATGGCTGTCTATATCTCTGAGATGAGGTATTATGATTACTTACATTATTTACATTATTCTGACTGTTATCCTCATCTTCATCGCCATATTCACAAGGTTTTGGCCGTTGTACGCGGTAGATTGTTCTAGTTCCACGTGCCATGCCTCTTCCGGATGTCTCAGTTATTTCCCTTTAACTCTTCTCACCAAGTTTTGTTCCACTCTTCTGTGGCCTGGTATTGACCTCACAACTCTTTGGGTCTAGTCACTGAATCTAACCAACGTCTTTATCCACAGCGCTATGAAGATAAGGATAACGGTTCGAATAATGTAAATAATGAAAGTTAAACAAAACTGCTTGCATTTGACAATCGTCAGAGTGCAATGGTTCGCAAATGATTTCCGAAAACTTGGATTAGATAAAGATGCCTTCGAAAAGCTAAGCAAAGCATTAAGAAACTGTTCGTTAAAAACAAACAAAAGAGTGTTGAACTGTTATGTAACATCGGTCCTCCTACATATAACAGTGAATGTTGTATAATTTCTTTATATATAAAGAAAAGGCTTGAAGTTAGAAATAGATGGTTCTACAGAAGGATGCTGAGAAGATCAAACTGAACATAGACTGAAAATTGACGGAATATTGCCTGAACATTTTAGAGAAAATGGAACGAAAATGAAGACATATTTTCTTTAATTGTTTAAAATATTCCGTTCTTTCTTTCTTTATTTTCTAAAATCTGATACGTTATTTCTTTCTTTTTTATGGTTTCTTTCATTTAATTTCTAAAATTTATTTTCTTCTTTCTTTTTCTCCTTCTCTCTTTCTTTAATTCCTTAAAACATTCCTTTCTTTTTTTCTTTTAATTTCTAAAATCAGTTACATTCTTTTTTCTTTCTTTTTTCTTTCTTTCTTTTTTAATTATTTCTAGTTATCTCTTTCTTTCTTTCTTTTTTTCTTTCTTTCTTTCTTTCTTTCTTTCTTGTTATCTCTTTCTTTCTTTCTTTCCCGTTGTCTCTTTCTTTCTTTCTTTCTTTCTTTCTTTCTTTCTTTCTTTCTTTCTTGTTGTCTCTTTCTTTGTTTCTTTGTTTCTTTGTTTCTTTCTTTCTTTCTTGTTATTTCTTTCTTTCTTTCTTTCTTTCTTTCTTTCTTTCTTTCTTTCACGTTGTCTCTTTCTTTCTTTCTTTCTTTCTTTCTTTCTTTCTTTCTTTCCCGTTGTCTCTTTCTTTCTTTCTTTCTTTCTTTCTTTCTTTCTTTCTTTCTTTCTTTCTTTCTTGTTATCTCTTTCTTTCTTTCCCGTTCTTTCTTTCTTTCTTTCTTTCTTTCTTTCTTTCACGTTGTCTCTTTCTTTCTTTCTTTCTTTCTTTCTTTCTTTCTTTCTTTCTTTCTTTCCCGTTGTCTCTTTCTTTCTTTATTTCTTTCTTTCTTTCTTTCTTTCTTTCTTTCTTTCTTTCTTTCTTTCTTTCTTTCCCGTTGTTTCTTTCTTTCTTTCTTTCTTTCTTTCTTTCTTTCTTTCTTTCTTTCTTTCTTTCTTGTCTCTTTCTTTCTTTCCCGTTCTTTTCTTTCTTTCTTTCTTTCTTTCGTTGTCTCTTTTTCTTTCTTTCTTTCTTTCTTTCTTTTCTTTCTTTCTTTTCTTTCTTTCTTTTTCACGTTGTCTCTTTCTTTCTTTCTTTCTTTCTCTCTTTCTTTCTTTCTTTCTTTCTTTCTTTCTTTTGTCTCTTTCTTTTCTTTCTTTCTTTCTTTCTGTCTTTCTTTCTTTCTTTCTTTCTTTCTTGTTATCTCTTTCTTTCTTTCCCGTTCTTTCTTTCTTTCTTTCTTTCTTTCACGTTGTCTCTTTCTTTCTTTCTTTCTTTCTTTCACGTTGTCTCTTTCTTTCTTTCTTTCTTTCTTTCTTTCTTTCTTTCCCGTTGTCTCTTTCTTTCTTTCTTTCTTTCTTTCTTTCTTTCTTGTTATCTTTTTCTTTCTTTCCCGTTGTTTGTTTGTTTGTTTGTTTCTTTCATTCTTTCTTTCTTTCTTTCTTTCTTTCTTTCTTTCTTTCTTTCTTGTTATCTTTTTATTTCTTTCCCGTTGTTTGTTTGTTTTTTTCTTTCTTTCTTTCTTTCTTTCTTTCTTTCTTTCTTTCTTTCTTTCTTTCTTTCTACCCACCCCCACTGTCGTCCTCGTTTCTTCTTTCCTATTTTCTTTCCCCAAATATAATTAAATCGCTTTCCCTGCAGTAACAATTAATCTCTTAACCTTGTTCCTCAATTTACACCACTGGCTCCTCCTCGCACCCCCCCACCAACCGGCAAAAGTTCTTTTGTTTGTTTATTTATTTATTTATTTCATAATTCGTATCTGTTTCTACATCTTTGCCAAATATTTTTATTCCCAATTCTTTCTAGAGGGATCGAAGTTGTCTACAATGGCTGTATCTCGTCGAAACGAAAGACGTTTTTATTTTGCTTATAAATCGTTTCGAATAAATTACAAGAAAATCAGCCAAAGTAAAGAATGGCATTACCAAAACGCCAAAGTCAGTTTTCATAAGTTCCATCCTTTCTTGAGGAAATCATTATTCGCCAAATTACTTATGGGCGCCAAAAGGTAACAAGTTATCAATATGCTGCCAAGCATATCTGAACGAATACTAACCAACATCACAGGTACTGAAAAAAATTGCAAAGATGGGATGAAGAAGGGGATGGGAGAGAGAAAAAAAGGAGGAGGACTGAGGGTTAGAAGTGAGGGGGGTTGGAGGGAAAATTAACAGGGAAATGGAAAATATTGAAAGACAAATGTTTGGACATAAATGATTTCATTACGGAAATTGGCAGAAAAGCCCGCGAGTTAAGAGTCGAGTCGGCAACAATCATCTGCTAATATTTTTTTATTTACTTTTTTTCTCCTTTTGCTTTTCTTATATTTTAGGCCGCGCAAATCTTTCGTTTTCAAATGTGACGTTCGTCTTCTCTGGAAACAACTTCTTTTTTTTTCTCGATTCACTTGTCTAGAATTTGCCTTCCTGTTTACATTGCGCTGTTTCATTATTTGTGTCACAGTGTCTTCTTCTTCTACTTATTAATATTATTATTATTATTATTGTTGTTGTTATTATTATTATTATTAGTAGTAGTAGCAGTAACAGTAGTAGTAATAGTAGTAACTTTCGTACAATTTCTTGTTTCCTATCGGGGATATTGCATTATGGGTGTTTTGCATCAAGTCATATAATCTCAAACAGATCACACTTTACACAGAATATTTGCCGTGTCAAGCAACGCGGACTTCTGAAGCGATGAGATAGTAGGCTTTATTTCGATTTTCTTAATGTAGATTTTTAGCTTTGGTAGTATGGATCCCTACACTCCAATGTTAAATAGAGATCCTTGCATTATGGTGTTCTTCCTCAAGTCATATAACCTCAAAATAATAGCATAATAATTGTGGTGTCAAGCAACGCGGACTTCTGAAGCGATGGGACACTAGGCTTTATTTCGATTTTCTTAATCTAGGTTTTTAGGTTTGGCAGTATGGATCCCTACACTCCAATGTTAAATAGAGATCCTTGCATTATGGTGTCCTTCCTAAAACTCATATAACCTCAAATTAATAGCACTTTACACAGAATAATTGCAGTGTCAATCAACTCAGACATCTAAAGTGACGGGTTACTAAGCTTTATTTCAATTTCCTTAATTTAGGATATTAAGATTGGTGGTACACACCCCAATGCTTCAATGATAACTGGCAATCTTAAATCATTGTTTTCTTCATCAACTCATATAACCTCAAACAGGTGGTACTTTTCACAGAATAATTGCATGGTTAAGCAACCCAGACTTCTAAAGTGATGTTATCTTACCCATGTTATCTTTCATTATTTCGAACTTCAGTATTACAGACCCCAACATCCCGTTGACAATTTGGACAATACTAAGCTGAACGTCCCACATTCTGCCAATTGAGTTTTTCAATTTCTTTGACATTATTATTATTATTATTATTATTATTATTATTAGTTTATGTTATGTTTCCTACTTAGTATCCTGCAGAGCCGAGTCCAAACTATGGCTCTCAAGCCCTATAGGAGAATTGTCTAGTAAGTGATAGCACTTTTTTTCAGTGGAAAACGTTAAGCCGAGGAAGGCACAATGAATCATTCTCATGGATGAACATTATTATTTCCTTTGATTTCTGTTGTATACACATTTCCTTCCGGGTCCCAACCAGAGATATAAGGTCAGAAATGGCTTCATGACATTTTCCAATGATCATTTTTATAAAACAAAAGAACTATGGCATATAGTCCCGAGCGACCTAACCACAAAAGCAACAAATTGAGCTATTGGTTGGTAAATTTCTCCAATTTTATATATTATGTTATCGCCTACTTCGTGTACCGACGATTATTATTATTATTGTTAGGTCCCAACTAAAGACCTAAGGTTAGAAATGGCATCATGGCATTTTCTACTGATCAGTTTTGTAAAAATATCACACATATTTTGCATATATAAAGTTCTTTTTAAGTTGTGAGGTGTA
The DNA here is from genome assembly GCA_903632075.3 of Acanthosepion pharaonis. Taxonomy (NCBI): domain Eukaryota; kingdom Metazoa; phylum Mollusca; class Cephalopoda; order Sepiida; family Sepiidae; genus Acanthosepion; species Acanthosepion pharaonis. The sequence continues at coordinate 244,716 of CAHIKZ030000947.1, forward strand.
CATGTGAGTACAATTTTGCATTTTTCTTTAAGGCATGGGCTACCAGGAATGCCTGTAATTAGTCAATAGAAATCTTTTGCATTCAACCCGAGGGCTCCAACCACGGCAAGAATTATTACTGTCTTCGTGTGCCATATTTGTAAATTTAAATCCCTTGATTTTGATAGTTATCTGAACAATTTTCAAAGATTATTATTATTATTATTATTATTTATTACTTCAGTTTATTCGCTCATCTTTGACAAAAAATAAAGTTGATAGCAAATTTCAATAATATATCAGGAAAATTCCGCAGTATTTTAGCGATTTGCGATTGAACAGCTATTTTCATGATATCGATCTTCTTTGATTTACAATTCATTGCTGCTTTTTGATCGTAACTGTTCCAAGCTAGATAATAACAATCTTCTTCTTCTTCTTCTTCTTCTTCTTCTTCTTCTTCTTCAGCCTTTTCTTTTTATTAATCCTTCTTGGTTAAATCTCTTTCTTCTTCTCCTTCTTCTTCTTCTTCTTTCATCTCCATCCTTTTCTTTTTACTACTCCTTATTGGTTAAATCTCTTTCTTCTTCTTCTTCTTCTTCTTCTTCTTCTTCTTCTTCTTCTTCTTCTTCTTCTTCTTTACCTTCCTACTCCACCTTCTCGACGTCCTCTAGTTGTTCTTCTGGCCTTTTTTATACTTTTTATTCTTCATCCTTTTCCCATTTCTTCTTCCACCTCCATCTTCTTTCCCCTTCTCCTTCCTCATACTTCTTCTCCTTCCTCTCTTTCTTCTTATTCTCTACCTCTTCCTATGTTTTAGGCGCCATCTCTCACTTTTCTTCGTCTACCTATTCCTACAATAACTTTTTTTTCTTTCTTATTTTTTCTTATAGCCCCACTCTTTCAATACTTCCCTTTATTTCTCTTGCTTTTCTCATTTTCATTTCTTTCTTTCTTTCGTTCTTACTTTCTTTCTATTCTTGTCTTTTCTCTTCTTCTTCGTCTCGTATATTTCCATTTGCCTATTCGGTGTCTTCCTTTTCACGAAATTACGTTGTTTCTTCCATTTCTTTCCCAGCCAGTTAAGCAAACATTTGGTGCTTAAACATAAAAAAACGGCTGCGCACGTCAATAAGTTCCCCTTTTTAGCAACATTCTACAAATCTTGCGTAAATTGCGAAAAGGAAGACAATAAACAATGCAAAAATAGAAGAAATTATTAACAACGAATTTCCCTGCAAAAAAAAAAATAAATAAATAAAAAAATAAAAATAAAAAATATCCGTAAGAAAGCAAATCGAACTGGCTTTTTTTTTATCAAGAATTCAATTATGGTAAAATAGTTTGTTGAAAATATGTCGAAAAACTAAAGACAATTTTGGAAACAAGATTTCAATTTATAATTGTTTAAGGTCTGAGATCGCTGACGAACCCTTAATCTTTGTAAAGATTATTAACTGCGGAATTCAAAATTCACTGAAAAGAAATACTGTTTTTTAGAAAATACACATGTCTCCATTAAATATATATATATATATATATATATATATATATATATATATACACACACACACACACACACACAGAGAGAGAGAGAGAGAGAGAGAGAGAGAGTGTCCATAAAGTTCATGTGCACTTTAAAAAATGTATAACTTTATTCAGGTTAACTTTGTCAGCTCTGATGGAATCGCTATCGAGACAGGAGTAAAGATTTTCCAAGCGTAGCTTAGATGTGGCACAAGGCCGAAAGCATGGGGCATCCAGTGAGGATCGAACTCACTTTTCAGTAGTAACTGACCTAGCAAGACAAGATTACTAATCATTACACCACGCCGGGTTGCCCTTATCGAAACAGGAGTAGATGGTAGTGCCATCAGCATAAATTCCTACTTGGAAACTGATGACATCAGGGAGATCATTGAAGATCAGAAACAGCGTAGGACCGTGGATAGAGCCTTGGGGGATTCTTCCGGTCGTGTGAAACGATCTGGAACCGATTCCGTACAATCGACCTTCATTTCACGATTTGATAGTAACGATTAGATTAAATCAAACCAGTAAAACCGTAGATCTGGAGCTTACCTAGAAGCCCAGCATCCCAAACACTGTCAAATGCTTTCGAGATGTCTAGAGCATCGCCGTTATCATCAAGAGCTTGATATACATATTCAGTCATGGCCGTTAGCACATCAGCGGTAGACATGGCAAAACGGAAGCCATATTGTTTGTCAGAGAGTAAGTCTTGAGAGGTAAGTGTTGAAACTTGACTAATGCATGAAATAATAATGCAACACAAAATGTACTTAGAACAAAATGTATTGAAACAAGAAAGTGTACACAATATTTACATATAGTCTTTTATATATTCCTGGTAAGACCGTTCCTGGAGAATGCGTTGACTGAGTCGCAGTCGGGCAGATTCTCTGGTTCAATCTCTTGATTCCTTCCTCTTTCCGGTACCAACCATATTTATATGGTCGGTACTCCACTATGCAAATTAGGTGGATCCTACCACAACAGTAAAATAGTTAACCATTTCAGCATTGATAAAAGCCTCAAATACTTTGCCGAAAAGTAGCAGGGTGATAGTTAAAGGTGTCAAAAGGTTCTCTAGAGTTCTTAAAAGCAAGAACTACAGAGGAGGACTTCTAACAAGCAAGAAAACAGGAGGCAGCGAGATAATAGTTGGAGAGTTTGGAGAGAACTGAAGCCAGCTCGGAAGCACATTTCTTCAGGACGATTACTGGTACCCTCTCAAATCCGCTTGGCTCGTGGGTATCTAATTTAGAAATAATGTCTGATACCTGTGAGGGGTTATGCACATATCAATAGTAGAGCCTCTGTTCCCTGAAGGAAATCAGGTGTGGGTAGTCTAATTGAGTCGAGTCATTCAGAACCACCTTCATTTCACGATTTTATAGTAACGATTGGATTACATCAAACACACGCCCAGTAATACCCTAGCCCTGGACCTTGCCTAGAAGACCAGCGTACCAAACCCTGTCAAACGCCTTCGAGATGTCTAGAGCCACAACTCGAGCTTCGTCGTTATTATCAAGAGCTTGTAGTTACATATTCAGTCATATTCAGTCATGGCCGTTAGCATATCAACGGTAGACCCGGCAAAACGGAAGCCATATTGATTATCAGAGAGTAAGTCGTGAGAGATAAGATGTTTAACACTTTCAGCATTGATTAAAGCCTCGAAAAAGCGGTAGGAGGCTGATTGAGTGATAGATAGTCAAAAGGAACTGCTGAGAAAGACTTCAAACAATCAGGAAAGCAAGAAAAATCGAGGCAATAGCTGTAAATTTTAGAGAGAACTGGAGCCAGCTGAGGAGCATAATTCTTTAGGACGATGACTAGGATCCTTTCATCTCTCCTAGCCTTATTGGAGTTTAATTTAGAAATGTTGTCAAAGATCAGTGATGAGGTTATACGTATATTAATCAGTAGAGACACTTTTCTAGGAGGGAAATCAGGTGGAGGTACTCCAATTTGAGCCGAGTCATGAGTTGGAAGAGAATTTCCGAGCAAAGCATTCAACCTTATCTGCTGTACATATCAGGACATAGAATTGATTGAAAAGAGGAGGGATTGAGAATTTGCTCTTGCTCAGCACACTCTTGCAGAGCCACCAGTAATCATTAGAACCGAACTTCCGAGATGCTACATGTTGTTTCATTTTATTAACAAACAGTAACTTCGCTTCTTTGAAGACATGTTTGCACTCGTACGAGCAGAAACAAAAAGATAATATAATTTAAAAGAAACTGTAATCTCAGTAAAATATATATCTTCGCCAAAATTGCAATAACTAGATATTTAAAAAAAAAAATTAAATTACACAACGGCCAGTCTATACTCAGCACCTGAAGATTGCGTTGCTCATGATACTACGAGATGTACTATAGCCAAGGGAATATATATATATATATATATATATATATATATATATATATATATATATATCGATTTTTCCGTCGGGTTCGACGTATGAAGGTCAAGCAGATCAGTTTCTACGAAACTGACAGCCCGACACCGGCACATGAGATTCGATTATAGTGGTGAAGGCTTCGTGCAGGACCATCCACACTTTCTGAAGGGACGAATACAGTGACCTGGTGCACTACGTGCCACAAGGTCCCCAAACGACCCTCTGCACTTTTTGAATTCAGAGTTGTCCTTCTCCTAGACCAGTTGCCATCCAAGGCTATAGGACCCAGTCTGTCTTGCTATTTACCCATAGCTGGAGGGAGAAGAAGAGGATTCACACCTTTCCCAAAGGTATTAGTACGTAAGTGAAAATGTATATATATATATATATATATATATATATATATATATTAAGACATTTTTATGTTTATACATTCTTTTTATAGATACAGAGATTTAAGTTAATGCTCTGTTTATAATATAAATATAAATTTTTAAATATTTTATCTATAAAAAATAATGTACAAACATAAAGATGTCTTAAAATAATTGTCGGACTTTTGTCCATTTCATTACACACACACACACACACACACACACACACACACACATATATATATATATATACACACACATATATATATATATATATATATATATATATATATATATATATATATATATATATATATATATATATATATATATATATATATAAGGTTAATGGTCAGAGTTGAATCAGACCAGGTATTAAAAAGTTCTCAATACACGTGTGAAAAATAAAATAAAAGTCAAAATAACATGTAGATCAGTTGAATCCGCTTCTTTGGTTTCAACTTTACGGTATCCTCGTACGTTTGTTTATTTTTTGAAAATAATAATACAGCGCCCGTGAGTTTGTTTTTTTTTTTAAAAAAAAAACCCCAAAAAAATACAGAGTTAAGAGCTCATTTGATTAAAATCGCCTGAGGATAAAAGGATTAATTCTCGTCTAAATGACGCAAAAATGAAAATAACACTGACATCTCATTTTAACAGATAGATTTACGAAAATTACACAAAAATTTATCTTAAAATAGTAAAGAGTAAATTTATTCAATAAAATCGCCATTGGCTTCAAACATGGCTACCAGACGACTTCGAAATCTCTTGCATTTGATTAAGATAGAGAATGCTGCCATAATCCTTGCCTTCAGTTCATCTTTGGTGTAACAAGGAGATTTTTTTTTGGGGGGTCTCTCGCTCAATTGAGCCCCACGCATAATAATCAAGGGGATTGCAATCTGGGGAGATATATGGCCAGATGTAAGTGGTGGTGATGTCTCAGAATTGTCTGAGGCCCATGACTGGGTTCTCCTGCTTGTGTAGCATGGTGCACAGCCCTATTGTCAGACATAAGGTCTTCCAGCAACCACCTATTTAACCATGAACGGCACATTCGCGAGTTCGTTTCTTATCAGACGGATCAGAGTGAGATTACCTTCGTAATCAGCATTAGACTCATTAAACTCTTTCTGAATCCTCTGCACTGTCCTCAGATTGACACCCAAATACTCTGAAAAGTTCGTATTGGAGCTTCCGACGTGAATACAGCAGTACCAAATTTTTGCCGGAGTGGATTTTGTCATGGTGCTCTTTTTCACACAGACGATGCACAACTGTGCTTATTGTACTGTGCAGACAACAAAATAAAAACAATCAACGCGCATGCGCCAAATTAAAAAATATAAAATGGCGACACATCGCACCCTGTATATATATATATATATATATATATATATATATATATATATATATGCTAGAACGAATAGGTAAATGATTATACGTATTGAAGGCTTCAACTAAAATGATTACATACAAAAATCAATATTACGTTTTTTACAGTTAAGTTAAGTTCTTTAAAATTTGAAGATTCGAAAGGGCGTGTTGTCTCTCCATGAGTTCAGAACGCTATAAATTATACTAAGGCTGCTTAACAAATCACTGCTTCATTGCATCAAATGCATTGACAAGGAAGAAGTTTATGTTGAAAAATAAATATTTGTTTATCTAAATTAAATTCTTTTTGGTCGGGCTTAGTCTACTGGCACATTGGATTACCTAGGCGCGATCTTAAAAAATATAGAAAATTGTACGTTTCGGTTGAAGAGAAGATTTTCAAAAGGTATGCTTAATTCTTCGCACAAGTAACCGTAAAAAAAAGAAAAGCCCCCACAAAAATCCCCCCCTTTCTTGGCAGATCTTCTGTAATCTGGGATCCTTAATAACAAGTGATAGAAACAAAAACAAACGTATTGGGAAAATGAATGAGATCGGCACGGCTGCATGTCCAGACACGTCTGAGAAAAACACTTTAAAATTTTAGTGTTTCCACATCTTCAGCCTTGGTACTTAATTATCATCGACGTTCACGTTTCTATATGCACCCCCCCATTCTCAACATATCGATAATTCAATCAACAAAAAGACTACTTTAGTCAAATGAAGTCATTTTAGGGAACGAAGAGTGTCAAATAATGTTTGCCACTTTTTAATTCATTTGCCTCAGTTTGTTCAAATCTATCTATCTATCTATCTATCTATCTATCTATCTATCTATCTATCTCAATTTGTTAATATCTATCTTTCTATCAATATCAATAGGTTCATTATTTATCTATCTGAATTTGTTCGTATCTATCTATCTATCTATCTATCTATATCTATCTATCTATATCAATCTGATCAAATCTATCTGTCTGTTTCAGTCTATTCATATCTATCTAAGTCTGTTCATATCTATCTATCTATCTATCTCTCTATCTATCTATCTATCTATCTATCTATCTATCTATCTTTCTGTCTGTCTGTCTGTCTGTTCACATGTATCTAAAAAGATATGCTCGGCCCGTCTATCTAGGATCAAGTGTAGTATCTATCTATCTAGCTGCTGATCTATCTCAGCTCTGTTCAGAGAGGGAATCCATTTTTCCGAAGGGTGGGGTTTCGTTCTGGGGAGGTTGATCGGAACCATCTGGACGGGTTTAGATGGGTTTTATTTTTATCTATCTATCGGACATCACATTAAAAATTTGCCACATTCAATTCCTATCTTTTGATAAATACCAATATCTATCTATTATTATTATCTATCTGAATTTATTCGCCTGTTCATATCCATTTATCTATCTCAGTCTGTTCAATCTGGATCATATCTGTCTATTTATCGCAATTTGTTAATATTCATATCAATATCAATATGTTCATTATTTATCTATCTGAATTTGTTCGTATCTATCATCTATCTATCTATCTATCTCAATCTGATCATATCTATCTATTCATCTATTCATATCTATCTAAGTCTGTTCTATCTATCTATCTATCTATCTATCCATCTATCTGTCTGTCTGTCTATCTATTCGTCTATTCATCCATGTATTCATCTGTCTGTCTGTCTATCTGTCTGTCTGTCTGTATCTATCTATCTATCTATCTATCTATCTATCTATCTATTCGTCTGTCTGCCTACAAATTTAACGTCAAATAAACCTGATTCAAATATATTATTATTGGTCTCTGCTTCTACTTCATTACATCAAGTGCATTGACAAGGTAGGAGGAGATTATGCCGTAAACTAAATATTGGTTTCTCTAAATTAAATTCTTTTTGTATGGACTTATTGCTTTACCTGCATGTGTGGTTAGAAAAAGAAAACTAGTTGTGTTGTACATTTCATCTAATGAGAGCACTTTCTAAAGGTAGAAAGACGCAGGTACCCTTCATTCTTCGAACGGGCTTTCACGTAAGAAAAACGAGATTCTTTTTAATAACCTCCCAATTAATTACTTCCAGAAGCTAATTAACTTTAATGGTACTCAAATCTAATCCATTTATTTAACAGCAACCAGAATTGATTTTGTCCACATCCTTGAGGTTAGATATTTTCCTTTTTCTTTACAGTCGCGTTCAGACTGGGAAACAAACCGAAAAAAAAAAAAGGAAAAAACCACAAAAAAGATATTTTCATCGAACAACTAACGTTGTTATATTTGACAGAAATTCACTGTGTAAATAATTTGTTTTGTTTTTATTGATTTTTCCGGTGTTTTTTTTTTTTTTTTTTTTTTTTTTTAATTAGTTGCTTTTAAATAAAAATAAAACCTCTAATAGTAAAAGCCATTCGCACGATGTCTTGATGATGGTGGGAGACCGGGTTGTCGAAAAGCAGAAACCCAGTCCACACACCCAAAATAAACGGCAGTGGCTAAGAGAAAGCCGCAAATAAAATTAATAAACACGGCCAAAATATAAGGAATTGTTGAAACGAATAAAAGAAAATTAAAACACTGCAAATGCTAAAAGCAGAAACTTAATCATCTTTGTTTATTTTCCTGTAAAATATAATTACTTTAATAAGATTTTGGAAAAGGAGTTGACACTTACAATAATGAAACAAGGAAGGTCTTGGCGTAATTGTTAGATATTTAGCCAACAATCATTTCTCACGTCTTCTACTTAATCTTGTGGCTTCAGGTATTGAAAAAATCTGTATATCAAGCGATTCTGTTCTAGATAATAGATCTACTTATTTTATTTCCCTTTTCTCCAGGGTCTCCTCAACTTCTTAACCGCGCTTCGATGTTAATATTCCAGAAACCTACAATCTCGTAAAATGTCTTTTAATCTGTCCGAAGTTCGGTAATAAAAGTCAAGTTCAGAAGCAAAATAATAATTCCTAAATGTTCTATAATTCATTAATCAACATTATAAATAACTACATTATATTCCTGCATATATTAGACATATGCTTGTCGATAATACAAATGTATTATTAAATATAAAGTGTAAAAACTTCTACAAAATCTTTAAGCCATAATCATAAAAGAAGTTACTTATGATTTTATAATCCTGACTGTTCTCGAATCATCTATCAAGTACGACACGGCCTGCAAATATCCCATAAATAAAAGACACTTCTTTTATGATCGTGACCCAAGGCGACAAAAACGCTGTTTGGTTTCAGTAAAAGAAAGAAAAAAAGAATGAAAGAAATTAAAAGAGAAGATGGAGGAAGCGATAATGCTCTCGCATTTTTAACGTCTGCTTCCAGGGAAATAAAAACATATTAATACGAACAATATTTATTATTATTATTATTATTATTATTATTTATCTTGGGACGGGACTACTTATTAATCATATGCGAGAGGTTCCTTCAGGTCGTAAGAGATCATGGCTCTCCACAATTTCCTATCTTTCGCAGCACTTCATAAATTTTGTCTTTTTGCTATCTCTCCTAAACCTTGTTCCACGTCCATTTACTCTAGCTCAATCTTTCTCTTCCATGTGCCGTGTCCCTTCAGGACGTAGGCGATCATGGCTCTCCACTATTTCCTGTTCTTTGTAGCTCTTAATAAATTTTGTCTTTTTGCTATCTTTCCTAAATCTTGTTACGCAATCCATTTACTCAAGCTCATTCTTCTTCTTCTATGTGCCGTGTCCTTCCAGGACGTAGGCGATCATGGCTCTCCACAATTTCCTGCAATTTGTAGTTCTTAATAAATTTTGTTTGTTTGTTATCTCTCCAAAACCTTGTTCCGCCATCCATTTACTTAAACTCATTCTTCTTCTATTACCGTGTCCATTCTGGACGTAGGCGATCATGGCTCTCCCCAATTTCCTGTCTTTCATCGTTCTTAATAAATTTTGTCTTTTGGTTAATTCTCTTAATGCTTGTCTCGGCATCCATTTTCTCAAGCTCAGTCTTCTATGTGCCGTGTCCCTCCAGGACGTAGGCGATCATGCCTCTCCACAGTTTCCTGGTGAGGGTTGTGTTTTTGTGGTGAATGAGAAAATTATAATGAATGAATGGGTCGTGAATCTGTTTAGCTAGACTATCCCCATTTTTCTTTTGGCCTCCTGACACGATTGTTTTAATTAAAACTATAAATATAGTTTCCATAATAAACAGTGTGGACATGAGAATCAACACTATATGATAATTGTCAGTTACATATTTGAAGTGAATCTTAAACTAAGGATATGGAAAAAAAATTATTGTTTTCATTAATTCCTGGCTACTGACAATTCCTTCCGTCATAGTTTTCCATTCATTTCTCATAGTAAAATCATTAGCAATGCATTCCTGACCACTGACAATCCCTTTCTTCCTCATTTTCAATGCATTTTTATAGTAAAATCATTAGCAATGCATTTCCATTATACATATAATAGCCCTATTCTATCAGTAATGCTTGCATTCATTCCTGACCACTGACAATCCCTTTCTTCCTGATTTTCAATGCATTTTTATTGTAAAATCATTGGCAATGTATTTCCATTATACATATAATAGCCCTATTCTATCAGTAATGCTTGCATTCATTCCTGACCACTGACAATCCCTTTCTTCCTCATTTTCAATGCATTTTTATAGTAAAATCATTAGCAATGAATTTACATTATACATATAATAGTCCTATTCTATCAGTAATGCTTGCATTCATTCCTGACCACTGATAATCCCTTTCTTCCTGATTTTCAATGAATTTCTTATCGCAAAATCATTGGCAATGCATTTCCATTGTATATATAGTAGCCCTATTCTATCAGTATTGGTTTCATTAATTTCTGAAAACTGGCCATACCATTCTTCACGATTTTAAATATATTTTTATAGCAAAATCATTTCTTAAGCATTTACTATGCTCATATAATAACCCTATTTTATTAATATTGTTCTACTCAATTCATGGCCACTGCCAATCCTCCTTTTTTTGCACGACAGAGAGATTGATTGATGAAATTATTTCATATTTTGCTTTCTAATTATCAATGCTTTATCGTTTTTTTTTTGTTACAGTAAACAACACTAAAACGAAATAAATGTCCGTAATAGTATGCCTCGACATACACGATTACAGGCTAAATTATTAAGCAAAATGATTGTTTAATATTCCTTTACCAATAAAATTTTCCATGTCATTTTAACATAGAATAAGGAACAAACAGGAAACGTTTATAAATTTAACGTTTCAATTTTGTCTAAGCTTCATCAGAATTTTATGGAAATTAATTATGCTACTTTACTTCCGCTATCTGTTCTTTATTCTATCACCCCGTCTGATTTTAATCCATATCCACCCTTGTGCAAATTAATTGAAACAACCACTTTAGTTTCCTTTCTTTCATCACACAGTCAGTTTTAGATCCACTGGAGTGACAGATTTCTGTTTTTTTTCCCCAGATTAGTTCATTTGTAGTGGTGTGCAGTAATATGAATCTGTTTTCGGGTTGTATGATGAAATTGGTTTGGCCTTGAAAAATATTGCGTCATTCGTGCTTGTATCAGATTTTTATCACGGCCAGACACTATTCTCTCGACTGTCAATTAGTTGTCATACTGCCATTGTTTCCGATGGACGTTACTCTAAAGAAGCGTACGAAAATTGTAACGATGCACGAACAGACTTGCAAGCCTTACTAGTGATCTTATCAAAGTTTTATAGACTGACTTGGAAAATGTCCTGATTTAAATCCAATGGAGAATCTGTGGTCAATCTGGAAGTAACGACTTCGTGGAATGGACATACGAAGAACAAACATGTGCACTGTAGCATGTTTCATTGATATGAGAAAAAGTAAATAATAACGGAATTATACGTTTTGTTCCAATTAATTTGCACAAGACTGTATGATTCCATAGCATTTTATATAAAATCGTTAACAGGAATTTGTTTTTTCGCGTTTTTCCCCCTTTATTTATTTATAAATCCTGCCTATGATATCTTATAAAGAAACGCTTTGTATGAATGGTTTCGCTATTGTTTCTCTGTGGCCGAGTTCTGATTGAGTTTAGAACAATTTATGACATTTTTTTCCAACTTCCCTTCATCTTTCTCCAGGTGCCACCGTCCTTTCATTGATATATTCTCAGAAATCATATTTTTCAAGACATGTTCGTCTGTTTTTTAAGATATTCTCTGTCTTTCCTTCATTTACCCCGCACCTCCCCGAAATGAAAAACAAAATCAAGAAAGTATCTAATTCTGTTTGCAGTCCGCAAGGAAAGAATCTTGCCGTTAATTGTTCTGTACACGCAACGCGCTTGTCCGGTCGACTAATCAGGGTTGACTGGTGCCCATCTTCATTAAATTACACCAAAGATGTTGCTGGGACACTTAAAAAAAAAAAAGTTCACTGAGTGATGCCATCGCTAAAAAAGAGACGGGCCGGTCCCTTGGCATCAGCGATCTGAAACGTGTGCAGTGGAAAAAAAAAAAAGATGGTGGAAAAGTTTGTGGGATGTGAGGTATTTTGCGTGAACTTGCGTCGTCTTCACCTTTCACACTCCGTGATCAAAACAAACAACCAAAATGTAAACGTAGGTAAGCATAAAAAAAAAAAAAGTTTACACTCATGGGTCCTTGAAGATTTCGGGTTGGTTCTGTCCAAACAAAAAAGATATTCACTTGCAAAGATCGCGAATGTTTGGCCTGTCTATAATTGAATGTGCATACGTTTTTACGAGTGAAGTCGGCTGTCATAGAGTGATTTTCAACAAAAGTTTCTCATTCCATAGCTTTTTTAAAACAAAAAAAATCATTTCACTCCATACAAGGAAATAAAGTCGCTAAGACGCAATGGTTTACTGAATGGGACAGAATATAAAAAAACATTATTAAGAAGAGAGAATAATAAAGGAAAGAAAAGCAATGGTAAGAAAAAATATTCACGTCAAAGCTGTAAAATAGAGCTAACTGATTATCACTCCTCGCTCCTCTGAGCTCAATTGAGGACAAAAGAGATTTGCGCACAAATATTATAGGGACTTGATTTATAGGTTTATGCAACATTCTCTCTGAAAGCTGAAATAGGGTTCGTTCGTTGATTTTGAACGCAATTGTAGGCCAACTACAAATAATATGTATTGTTGATCATTTTGATTTAAGTATGTATTGTTGGTTGGTTGATTTGGTTTAGCGGCCTATCAACACCTGTATGGGTTATTTAATCTCGAAATCTAAATATTTGGAAGACAATTTTATGACTTGAAATCCGTACATATAAAATGTATTGTTGGTCTTTTTTATATAAAATATTATTCTTTCATATTGGCTGTTTGATTTTGTTTAGCGGCATATCAACATCTCTATGGGTTATTTAATGCTGAAATCTAAATATTTGGAACACAATTTTATGGCTCCAACTAAATATATTTTGAGAGCAATTCTATGCTTTCAACTACAGACAAAATGTCATGTTGGTTTATTTTATTTAACTATGTATTGTTGGTTGGTTGATTTTTTTAGCGGCATATCAACATCTCCATGGGTTATTTAATGACGAAATCTACATAATTTGAACAAGATTTTATGACTTCAACTAAATATATTTTGAGAGCAATTCTATGTCTTCAAATACAGATGAAATGTATTGTTGGTCATTTTGATTTAAATATGTATTGTTGGTTGGTTGATTTTGTTTAGCGGCATATCAACACATCTATGGGTTATTTAATGCCGAAATCTAAATATTTTGACCATAATTTTATGGCTGCAACTACATATATTTTGAACGCCATTTTATGCCGTCAATTGCAGATAAAATGTATTGTAGTCATTTTGATTTAAAATTCTATTGTTAGTCATTTTACTATAAATATGTGTTGTTGGAATTTTGTAATATAAATACATATTTTTATACTTTCATTTCTTTTTATTTTGTTTGGATGTCAACAACTTCCCATAGCTGGGACCCTAACAGGTGCTACCACGCCGGAGAAGCGACGGTTTCTAGAACGACATGGGATATGTATTTGATTTTAAATGCTGATTCTTTTATTTTTAATTTAATCATTTCACCCCAAGCAAGACAATAAAGCCACTAAGACGAACATATTTCAGAAAAGAGTAACTTTATTAAGGAGAGAGAATTATAAAAGAACAGAAATTAGGAAGATAATGATTAACACTGCATTTAATTTTTTGAAGCTCAAAGTTGACTCTAAAGTAAGACGCTGTAAGAGAATTCCACAGGCGAGAAGTGCGAAAGAAGAAAAAAGAAAATAAGAAGAGACGTAATTTAAAGACAGGAAATGAGTAAAAAATTAACAAAGAAAGAGGAATTAACAAAAAAAAACTTTATCCCCAAGTAAGGCAATAAAGCCATTAAGACGCAAAGCAATAAAGGACAGAAATTAAAAAAATAGAAGATATCAATAGACATTTTTATTTAAAGTTGACATCGCTAAATTACATTCTCAAAAAAACATCTTTCGGTCTACAAACAATTACTTCGTCTCCAAGTTTTAATTTTAAAAGGAAAAAAAAATATGCCTGAAGATGAATAAAGGATTTATTCGAAAGTACTTGCATTTTAAAAAAATATAAACTGGAAACAACCTACAACAGTTTTATAAATGAGGATCACATCATTCTATGGATTAACAGTATTTTAATGCATACATTATACACTACTAACGATGGATGTCGCCAATAATAGCATTAATATTGCTGATTGATTCTATCCGTGATCATTTCGTTGTATATATATATATAGGCCTGACGATTGCGTCTAGCATGAAACAGACTGTCGCCTCTAGGTGTTGACTTCAATGTTCACTTTTATATTTACACACTATCTCTGATATTGAGCACTTTATCCCATAAATATAACACACCTTAAGACTATATTACTTCATATATATATATGTGTGTGTGTGCGTGTGCGTGCCTGTGTGAGTGTGTGTGTGTCTCTGTGTGTGTAATACAAGAAAAATGTCTGTCACTTAGCTGATTGATGTTACCTTCAGCATCTAGACTCCAGTCTTTTAACGTTTTAATTACTGGCCGATGTGTTTTGCTAGGCGTAAGGAATGCATATGAGAAAAAAAAATCACAGGCCTAAACGCGTCGGCTAAGAATATTTTGTCTTGTCTCATTTTATTCACATATATATATATATATATATATATATATATGCCATAAAGCCGAAAGACTGGGACACCCAGTGAGGATCGAGCTTACTACTCAGTCAAAATTGATTCAGCAAGGCAAACTTAATAACCTTTAAACCACGTCGAAGAGCCCATGTATTTATGCATGCATGTATGTGTGTTTGTGAGTCTTTGTAGACACAGTCTACACCAGAAAAATCTGGGCTGGAAATCAGTTTAGTCCCAGACGTCACGACGATAAGGCAGGTATTGATTGACTTGTCTGTTTAACGGTATATCAACATCTTTATGGGTCATTTAATGCCGAAAGTTAATTTTCTTGTGAGCTTGTAATAAAAATATGATGTTATTCTACTTTCACATTTGGCTTCATGGTAGATGACACTCAGCTTTTGTGCATATTTCATGCTGTAGTTTTGTTGAAAATACGTTTTTATAGTAAAATTACCAACAATACATTTTATGATCTAAGAAATATGAGCAAATAGTATAAAACTACATCCGCGTCCTGGGTAAGACGATAAACTACGTCCAACAGCAAGGCCTATGATCAGGAGGTTTTGTGTAGCATTGAACCACCTTTAATTGCTGGTGTTCCCAGGACCACCCTGACCCGGAGTGGTAGCATCTGTTAGGGTCCCAACTATGGGCAAATAGTTAACCCCCAAACTGGGGTCAAAACACTATGAAAGGGTAAAAATAGGTTTTAATACATTTTTGAAAGAAAAAATAATATTGCCAGCAATACATTTTTGAAATAAAAAATATTACCAGCAATAAAAATATTGTCGGCATTAAATAACCCTTTGAGGTTGGTATGCCACAAACCAAACCAAACAAAACCAATCTCTCTTTCCTCATTATGTGTCCAAGGAATTGGTACCTATTAAACCACTTTGAATTGCCTAATTAATACCAGTAATGATTTTAAACAAAGGATAAAGCTAAGCTCAATATCATTGTTGTAGACTGACACCAAGAAGATAAATTTAGATTTCTGTTTAGTTTCAGGAACAAAGATGAGGGGCTAAAACCCTGGCCCCATCTTCACCATACCGCCGTCTGTGTAAAAGACGTGTATAAACATGACAATCCTTCGACTTAATAGGCCTAACATTTCCCGTAAAATTGGAAAAAAGAAAAAAGAAAAGGTTTCTATTATTTACATTCGGACTAATGTTTTATATTTTTTGTCATTATCACAAAACAATTTGACCGTTGTACCCTCCGGCCTTCTTTAGGTATCTGGTGATCTGTGTAACTGTTGTAACCCAAGGAAGGTTATTGAATAGAATAATCACAAGAAGGTTGGTAATGAATTATAATACTTAAGACAAGAACAACACATATAAGATTCGCCAGCGTCGCGTAGAAGAAATACTCAACTGCTAGAAGTAAGTCAAGTGAATTCCACAATGAATCTCCAACTGCTGGATATCTACCAACAACCCCACGCGGTCAGATGTGGCACAAGACCGAATTTAATGTGGGGCATCGAGCCAATAGGCTCGGCCAAAAATTCCTGTATAAAACGGGGTCATGTAGCTGTTTCCCCGAGACGAGACTCTGCCCTTCGACATATACTCATCTGGGGATTCTTTCTACCTGAAGGCAGATAGTTTGACCAGCACAGCTGGAGACGAATCTCCAACTGCAGACCAACATACAATATTTACTACTATATTTATGGGTATGGGTGTATATCCATTATCGACCTTAGATATGCTTCAACAAAATATATATATGTAAAAACCTACTTTTACTCTGAAAGTATGAAACTATCTTCAAAATATCTAGATTTCAGCATTAAATGACCCATAGAAGTATTGATATGCCACCTAACAAAATCAACCAATCAACATAAAAGAACTCTTTCATGACCTTAATCCATAAAATATCCTACAATTTCTTAAAGAAATCAAACTGTATTTAAAAACATATCTTCAACAAGACTGCAACATAAACACACATATCACCGCCTTTAGTAATTATGCCCATACTAACAAATATATGCATAAAAGCGGAGTAATATCTACCATGTAGTCAACTGTGAAAGAAGAATAATATATATCTTATCTTTATTACTTCAAAGATCCCAAGAAAATTAAATTTCGGTATTAAACGGCCCATGAGGTGTTGGTATGCCGTTAAACAAACAAATAAAATTAAATTATTAGCCTTTATATCGGCTTATTAACCATGTATCTCGTGAGGATCGAACTCGGGATACTAACGACTTTATAGTAAAATTACCAAGAACACATTTTATATGTGGTTGATGACATACAATTATGTTTAAAATATTTAGATTTTGCCATTAAATAACCTATAGAGATTAATATTCCACTAAACAAAATCAGCCAATCAACTAACATGAAAGAACTCATTAGAGTTCTTTCATTAAACCATTATAATACCCTAGAGTTTCTTAAAGGAATCAAACTGTATTCCAAAACACAACTTCAAGAAAATGCAAAACACACTTATCACCGCCTCTAGTAATCATGTCCACACAAATATGTGTATGTACAAAAGCTGAGGATCATCTACCTTGCCCCGGATATGTCGATAAACTACATCCGCGTCATGGGTAAAGGCGATAAACTTACGTCCAACAGCAAGGCTTCTGATCAGGATGTTTTGAGGAGCGTGGAACCACCTCTTAATTGCTGGTGTTCCCACGTCCAACCTGATCCGGGGTGATAGCACCTGTTAGGGTCCTAGCTATGGGCAAATAGTTAACCCCGAAACAAGCATTATGAAAGTGTAAAAATAGGTTTTAATACCAGAAATACTTTGTAAAAAATTATTACCAGAAACAAATTTTTGAAGAAAAAAAAGCTATTACTAGCAATACATTTTTTAAAATAATATTACCAGCTATACATTTTTGATGAAAAAAATATTACCCTAAATAGATTTTTGACAAAACAAAAATATTAACAGGAAAAACAATATGTCGGCATTAATTGACCCGTTGAGGTTGATATGCCGTAAATCAAAACAATTCAAACCATCATCTACCATGTATTTAATTGTGAAAACAGAATAACACATTATATATATTTACTACTTTCAAAAAATTAAATTACGGCATTATGTGACCCATGAGATGTTGATAAGCCGTAAAACCAATCAAATCCCAATTTTAAAACTGATTTACCACCGTCAATTCAAATTCTTGGCAACTCCCCTTGTTGTTGTCGTTGTCGTCCTGGTTTTCTTCTTCTTCTTCTTCTTCTTCTTCTTCTTCTTCCCTCCTCCTCCTTCTTCTTCTTCTTCTTCTTCTTCTTCTTCCCTCCTCCTCCTCCTCCTCCTTCTTCTTCTTCTCCTCCTCTTCCTACTTCTTCCTCTTCTTCTCCTCCTCCTTCTTCTTATTCTCCTCCCCCTCCTTCTTCTCCCCTTCTTCTTCTTCTTCTTCTTCTTCTTTCTTCTTCCCTCCTCCTTCTCCTACTTCTTCTTGTTCTTCTCCTCCTTATACTTCTTCTTCCTCTTCTTCTTCTCCCCTCCTCCTTCTTCTTCTTCTTCTCCTCCTCCTTCTTCTTCTTCTTCTCCCCTTCTTCTTCTTCTTCTTCCTCCTCCTCCTACTTCTTCTTCTTCTCCCCTCCTCCTCCTCCTTCTCCTACTTTTTCTTGTTCTTCTTCTCCCCCTCCTACTTCTTCTTCCTCTTCTTCTTCTCCCCTCCTCCTCCTTCTTCTTCTTCTTCGTTTTCTTCTTCTCCACCTTCTTCTTCTCCTCCTTCTTCTTCTTCTCCCCTCCTTCTTCTCCCCTTCTTCTTCTTCTTCCCTCCTCCTCCTACTTCTTCTTCTTCTCCCCTCCTCCTCCTTCTTCTTCTTCTCCCCTCCTCCTTCTTCTTCTTCTTCGTTTTCTTCTTCTCCACCTTCTTCTTCTCCTCCTTCTTCTTCTTCTCCCCTCCTTCTTCTCCCCTTCTTCTTCTTCTTCTTCTTCTTCCCTCCTCCTCCTACTTCTTCTTCTTCTCCCCTCCTCCTCCTTCTTCTTTTTCTTCCCTCCTCCTCCTCCTACTTCTTCTTCTTCTTTGTACTGTGTCTCTTTAGTACATTGGCGTCATGGCTCTCTATAATTTCCTGTCATAACGTACACCATATTTTTATTCCTTCAAAGCTCCTAAGAACATTAAATTTCGACATTAAATGACCCATGAGGATTTGATGTACCGTTAAACAAATCAAATTAATCATTATAAAAACCTGATTTACACTACAGTTAAAAAGTTAGACATAAGCCGCTAAGTGTGCAATAGAAAAAAAAAGATAGATTACTGACTTATATACGCGAGTTATACGCGTCGAAATAAACAGCCCTTTTTGATGGGAGTCTTACGGCTCAGCGTGGGATGAAGGCTTGTATCTAAAACCCACCAACGGGACAATAATCCTATTTATTATTTACCGATACCGCTATAGATTTTCCAGTGTTAGAGCAGTCTAAATGCAATTCGATTTCTTCTGTGAATCTTTGCTTTATTTCAAATGTTAGACTATGAAATTGAGGTTTCTTGTTTCCTTTGCTCACTTCCGACCGCACACAAGATCGGCCGGAGAAGAGAGGAATATTGTTTGCTTGGAATCCGCCTACTTCCGCCTGCTAGTTTTTCACTTCATTTTTTTTATTCATTGTTAAAGCCGCATTACCATCAACAGTAACAGTTGCAGAAGAAAGAAGGCTTTTCCAACTCCTCCCCGCCAAAAAAAACAAAACAAAAAAAACAAAACAGTGACTGCGATATTCTCAATCTCAATTTTCATCTTTTGCATAGCTTTCCCTTCAATATACGCCAATCAACCAACCTTTTGCTCCCCCCTGTTATCCTTTCTTCTAAACATATCCGCTGACCTCTGTTTTAGTAAGTGACTTTTTGCTGTATTTTGGTCTGTTTTCTTATCTATATCAATTGATTTCTGTCTATTAAAATTATCGATAGAATTATTCTTTCCTTTGATCATTGACTTGCTTCTCAATCGAATTTGTTTGTTTTTATGTTTTATAAACGTATGTCAAACCTGGTATTATGTATTCATTATACTTCTAAAATCTGAATCATGCTGATTATTATGATTATCATAATTATCATAATACACTTAGGAAAAGCATGAATCCATCACTTCTCCCCAGCTATGGATTCTATCTGGAAGCGTTCTTTAGTTAAGTGATTTAACAGAAAAAAATCAGTTTATTTAAACTGATAACCACAGGAAAACGAACTAATTCAATATAACCGCACATTCGGCCTCAAGACCTCCTCCGTGATTGCATACCCGGCATAACTGCACTGCGTATGTCTTAAACCCAGACTATGACTGGTGCTATAAAACAGTCTAGTATAGAATAGAAGGCTGTTTTATACAGAGGATATAAGTTAGACTCGGGCAGGTTACAAAAGGCTTCCCACATCCCCAAGGAGAAAATATGTTCCGCTTTATTCATGTACCCGGAACTACCATTAATCACTTGAGCGTCCGTTGGGACAAACTTAACCAAGACCCCTAGTGGAGTTCGTAGATTCCATCCATTGCTAATGATATTGAGAAAAACGATCGCCTCCCTGTGCCTCACCAGTAAGTAACCGACATAAAACGGAGTCAGTCAATTAAGTGTTATATGCGATGCACGCTTTGGGCGATCATGTTGACAAATAATAGTTTTGCGGACTATTATTTTGTAGAGAGTTGTATTTCTCCTCTGACTTCCTCATTTTGA
This sequence comes from Acanthosepion pharaonis, assembly GCA_903632075.3. Classification (NCBI taxonomy): domain Eukaryota; kingdom Metazoa; phylum Mollusca; class Cephalopoda; order Sepiida; family Sepiidae; genus Acanthosepion; species Acanthosepion pharaonis. The sequence goes on from CAHIKZ030000947.1 coordinate 265,289, forward strand.
CCTTTGAGGTCAGATACAGGAAAACAAAGGAAGTCGTTTTTGATTGGCTAAAACTAACGTGGGAATGTTGGATGTAGAAAGGGATTTCACTGAGTCGAGACGTACACGTCGAAGAATGTAGACGTGTTTCTTCGTGTTTTGGGAAGCGGATTCCCCGTGAGGGTGAGAGAGCGACACAACTTGCGGGTTAGAAGATGGACATGTCGACGTGGCGAGTAAAATAATACTTAAGTTAAAATTCCTTTGTTGAAGTTCTCCTTTATCTCCAGCTAGCGATCACATGACCGAGAGGGAAGACATCTTTATTGTCGAGTCGATGACAACGCCCCAAGACCCCCCACCACCAACCAAAGGACTATATTATAATGTAAATTTCGATATATGACTGGCAGAAGGTTTTTGCCGCAGTAGGTTGCCATTTCTTCTGTGGTAGACTGGCTGCCAACCAAGCCTAATAAACCCAGTCCGGCTTACTATTTAATCCATAGCTGGGGGATAGATTCATACTTTTCTCAAGGGCATTTGCTCATAAGTGAATGTAATAAACTCGATTGGAATTCGACTTGTTCTCCGATTTCTCCGATGTCATATATGAGCAAGAGCTACACAATCTTCACTTTCAAATCTTAGAGTTCAAATGAGTATCCGCGTCCTTGTGGATGATGAGTTATTTTCCACCCTACAACCACTTTTCTCATAGAGGAAACGTTGCCTTACTTACAGGTGATAGTAACTGCGTTTCATGCCATGTAAAAATTTCAATCTAAAAAATTCAATTTCATTATTTTATGTATAACGTTTACCCACTGATTGTGGTCAAAATGATTCAAGCGTGGACCTTTTTTGTGTGCAGAATCCAATCTAGTTCATTATAATCAAGTTTGTATAGTGTAGATCAACCTGTTAACTTTTACCCAACAGATGCATTAATTATATAAGATTAATTTCTTTCTATATTTCTGAGATGAGGTATTACGTACATTATTTACATTATTCGGACTATTGTCCTCATCTCTGTCGCCATATCACAACGTTTCGGCCTTCTTCGGGTGGTTGGAATTTCGAACTGAACCCTTTATTAGACTGTTCTAGTTCTAGACTAGACTGTTCTAGTTCCACGTGCCATATTTTAAAGGATGTCAGTTATCAGTTATCTCCTGCTAATTTCCCTCTCAAAATTCTCCACTGCCTTAACCGGGTATTGAGCTCACACTGTTTGGGTTCTGTCACTGGATCTAACCAACGTCTTTATCCACTGTGCCATGTGTCCCATCTGGGTATGAATTTCTGGGTATTATAAACCTAATGTTGAGTAATCATTTTTTACCAGTGTTCATATTGCAATTTTTGCTGTTATCATTGCATGTTTTACCAGAACTCATATTGCAACTTTGTTATCATTGCTTTTCTCTGGCACTCCTTATTACTGGTTCCCATATTGTATTTATTTCTATGCTTGGTCGGCTAATTTCTTTTGCAGACATAGACAACGGATTATTGATGAATGGCAGACATTAATGCCAGTTTCTACACAGGAACAATTACCAATCAATAGCAGTTAAGACAAACAGTTATTGATACTGTCATATAGAACAATGAATGGAATCGTTGAACTCTTCGCCTTCGGGCAGAGAGAAACCCTGACGTGGTTATGCCGGAGGGCAGAGTCTCGTCTGGGGAGGTAGAGAAGCCCGACATCATTTATACGATGTCTACGGGTAATTTTTGTCCGGGCCGACGGGCTCGGAAGCACCCACGTTAAACCGGCCTTGTGCCACAACCCTCTCTATGGGAATCACGGGATAATATTGAGTTAGGTCTTAGCCGAGCGTTAAACTCTTACTGCTTGTCGAACTCTCTGCCTTCGGGAAGAGATGAACCCAGACGAGTTTATACCGAGGGGTAGAGTCTCGCCTGGGGAGGTAGACAAATTCGATGCCATTTATACGCTGTCTGCGGGTAATTTTTGTCCGGGCCTACGGGCTCGGAAAACCATACGTTAAACCGGCCTTGTGCCACAGCCCGCTCAGTGGAGAGCTCGGGTTACTAGGTAAGTATTAGAATAATTGCTAAATGTACTTGCGTATAGTAAACATTCTATTTCATGACTTACCTACTAGTATGTCTTCCTTGCTTATTTCTGACTGTTACCTCGATAACACGAGATAACAAAAGATAATACTAATGTAGGGTACAGTTTAGACTAAACTATTTTCTACTCTGAATTGATTCCCGGTGGTACGCCGTGTGTTAATCCGTACTAAGGTTATAAACTGGTACATTCTGGGCACGTTCCATTGTAGGCTACGGAAACTTACCTGGAACTCCTTGATAAAATCCAATGAATCAGCAATATTATTGGTCCTGATCTGGCAGCTCGTCGTAAGGTTGCCTCTCTGTGCTTTTTTTTTTTTCATGTTAATTTTTCGGAATACGTCTTCGCTGGTACCGAGAATTTTGAATTTAACCCCAGTTCTAGAATGTCGGTGAGATCTCATCAATTTACCGTTAAGCTGCCTAGATGTAGTGATTTTCCAAGCGTAGCTCAGATGTGGCACAAGGCCGAAAGTAGGGGGCACTCAGTGAGGATCGAACTCACTACGCAGTCGTAATTGTTCTAGCGAGACAAGCTTGCTAACCATTATACCACCAAGAGATACCACTTTCACACCACTCCTCACTACCCTCTCTGTTAAATTATATAAACTTAATACTACCTGTCAAATGTGTGAATTTTCATTTCATCTTTCGTTTCATTTTTTGGAAGTGTTATCTGATGATCCAGCGTCCCTTAAAAGGGCTCTGGTGAAATAAATTATTATGATGGAACCTTAAAGTGGTCTGTTTTTCTTTAATATATATATATATATATATATATATATATATATATATATATATACGTTATTTTTATAGGTATGCTATTATACAATGATAAACTGGATTTTTATAAATATTCAATATACTCTCAACATGAGGAAACCCCAATATATATAAACATTGTCCTTTTAGGGATTCCTAATGTCCAATTCTCATGAAAGAAAATCCATTTTTATGTAAGTTTGGTCGAAAAATAATATCCGATTTTAGATTCAAATTTTATTCCTGGATTAATGTATTTAAACAATGTTTAAATCTGTGAAATTAGAAACCTTACACAACTGTACATTTCTTCCATCGAATTATAAAGTCATTTATGCCCGTATGATAAATTACTAAAGAACTAAATGCAAAGAAAAAGTTTTTATGTCGTTTCTACATTTTCTTTGCAAACGGAATGGCATCATCATTATTAAAACTGTTTCGATTTGAGGTCATGAATTGACATGTTTTCACATCTTCAGGATATTTTGTCAGGCTTCTTTGTCCTCTGCGGATATGTTGCAGATCTTCCTTGATTGTAAACTTCTCCAAACGAAAACCGGGATCTTTCTGCTTTGTTCTTTGAATGTCTTGGTTCAGCGTTGTGACTATAATGGTTCTTGATTTCTGAACTTTTTGAAATCAGACTTTTCAAAGCTTAGATGTTAATATTTTAAAATATAGATCAAGGTTATTTTAACTGGTGTCTGAATACTAACACTACCCCCTTCAACAATGAAACTGTGTTTAAGAATGCCAAGCTTTGTTAGCTGGGCATTTTGGACCTATTCTCTTTGTTGCCATTCGTACGTTTTTTTCTAGAACATTGAGTTGTATTACAGACACACGGTCTGCTACATTCCAACATTAATGTACATTATTCCGACATTTACTGTTGACAACAAATCCGTTTCCATAATATTTGCATTCTGTCTCTAAACTGTTCAGACCAGGTCCAATTTTTCATTTTCCGAATATTGTCTTTGTATGCAACGACTTTAATAAGTAGTTACTGCGTAGCACTAACTGGAACAGCCATTAACGACTCCGCCAATCATTCTGCCGTTGTCATTTAAATGCCACTAAGAAAGACGGATGTCTCAGTTAAAATGCATTTCTAAAACAAATTCCCACATTCCAGGTTTCAATAGGAATTTAGGCATTCTCAATGAATAGTTTCCAGAGAAAGCCATTTACAAACCCTCTACGGCCGTACAAATAGCCCAACTGTAATAGATTTTATCAGCAATATAACCCATGGCAAATAGGTTACCCGCAAAATGTCATTTTATTTCTCGTTGAAAAAGGACACAGAATTTCTTTTTACATTTTTAACATCTTTACCCATTAAAACTCCTATTAATAAACAATAATTATTATTAGACTTATTATCGCTATCATTATTCATTTATTGTTTTGGTAGGATCCACCTAATTTGCATAGTGGAGTACCGACCATATAAATATGGTTGGTACCGGGAAGAGAGGGAGGAATCAAGAGATTCAACCAGAGACTCTGCCTGACTGCGACTCAGTCAACACATTCTCCAGGAACGGTCTTACCAGAAATATACAAAAGACTATATGTAAATATTGTGTACACTTTCTTGTTTCAATACATTTTGTTCTAAGTACATTTTGTGTGCATTATTATTCCATGCATTAGTCAAGTTTCAACATTTATCTTTCAAATTTCTTTCATCGCCCTTTTAAATATATGTTACTGTTCAGACCAGGTCCAATTTTTTATTTTCCGAATATTATCTTTCTTAGTATGCAACGAGTTAAATAGTTACTGCGTAGCACTAACTGGAGCATCTATTACCAACTCCGCCTTATGATGCCGTGTGGTTTAAAAAATTGTCAACTTGATTGAAAAAGTGGCAGACATGGGTGCGAGATCAGAAGAATATGCTAGGTGTGGCAGTGTCCCGTATCTCAAGACTAACTGCTTTTGTAGTGTTATCCTGGCAACATATGGCCGAGCATTTCTACGAAAGAGACATGTAAAACTTTGTTTAACCAGTGCAATTTGCCTCTTGATTAACTGTATGTTCATATCATCCAGTTGCTGGCAGCGATTCTCTCGTAATATTCCTGTAAATTTTCATGAATTACGCCAAATGGTAGGCCAGCTATAATTGGTAAAATTTCAGCTTTGGAAACTGTTTGGTTGTTTCGTCATAATCAAGACAGGAAGCATTCAATCAAGAAATGGCTCATTTGAATATTGCAGAAGCAGAATATAACAGACCAGAATGAAAATTAGTTCTCTGTATCGTGCCAGAGTCCACCCTTCAAATCTATAAATCAACCATTTGTTCTTCCATTGAATCCTATTGTCATATATGGCCTGGAGTCCTCGATGTTCATCTCGAGGTTCTCGATAAAATCTAGAGACAGATATGCAATTTTATAGGTCCTAACCTGGCATCTCGACTCCAGTCACCGACGTAATATGGTTTCCCTCTGTCTTTTCTATAAATATTTACATGGCATCTGCCCTGACAAGCTATTTTCATTGGTGCCCTGAATGTATGAATTCAAGTGTGCTACAAGTTTGTCATCTCGGTTCCAACCTTTCACTGTCAAAACGGTTAAAAACCGCTTGTAAACGCTTCTTTCTCCCGTCTCCAACAGCTTCTTCACCAAATATTCAACTGTAATTCCCGTCATCTGATACCTTCATTTTGAACTGTATCCTTTCCCTTTCCACTCTATTTAGTGCCCTCTTCTCTGATAACTACTTTAATCACCAAATATTCAACTGTATTGTCAATCGATTGTAGAAATATTATAGTGAACTTCATCTGATACCTTGATTTTGTTCAGAATCCATCATATTTATAAGTCTACCATTCATATCCTTTCTTCAAACGGTGCTCCTCTATATATTTAGAGATTCTTGATTAAATCCAAAGAGGAATCTCTTGTTTCTCACTTTCTGTCTAGCCCCATACGTGCTAGTGCCACTCCTGCTTGGCTTGGGGTGAAATGCTTAAAAAAAGAACTTCAAACCGTCGAACACTTTGACTTTCAAGGTGTTCATAGGGAACTCATTATCAAGTTCACCTGGCCAATCTTCTTAAGGTTATCCGATATTGTTGGACTAATGACACCCGATTGTAGAAATATTATAGTGAATCAATTTCTAGCTTTGCTTTTAGGAAAGTTGGTATCCGGAGTCGTGCGAGACTATTTTTCTCTCCAGAATCTATCTTACATATTTATAAGTCTACCATTCATCCATACTTTGAATATTGCTGCCACATATGGTCCGGTGCTCCTGCTATATATTTAGAGATTCTTGATTAAATCCAAAGAGGAATCTGCAATGTTTCTCTCCAGAATCTATCTTACATATTTATAAGTCTACCATTCATCCATGCTTTGAATATTGCTGCCATATATGATCCGGTGCTCCTGATATATATTTAGAGATTCTTGATAAAATCCAAAGAGGAATTAGCAATGTTTCTCTCTAGAATCTATCTTACATATTTATAAGTCTACCATTTATCCATGCTTTGAATATTGCTGCCACATCTAGTCTGATTTTCTCCTTTGTATTTAAAGACTCTTGATAAAATCCAAAGAAGAATCTGCAATGTTATCGAAACTGACCTAGCATATCGGCATCAGTCACTTTCCCACCGCCGTAACGTAGCTTCCCTATGCCTTTGCTATGAATACTTTCATGGTAATTATTATGATATACTCTCCTCTATAGTACCTTGTCTTTATATATTTAAGCGCAGTACATGATTGGCGGTAAGGTCTCATCATTTTTACAGTTGAAATGGTTAGATATAACCGTAAGTTCTATGCTAACTTTCTTCTCTCACACATCTCACTAGTAGACCTCTCTTCTGGCTACTTGCTATCCAAGAAAATTTGATCTTCAAAGATTTAGATACAGTGACAATCCTTATCTTCTGTTTTCTTAAATCGTGTTCTTTTATTGTCTTCTCTATTTGATAGTAGTTTTCCTCATATTCACTAACAATCAGTGACCTTTTGCTTCTTAGTGGCTTTATTGCCTTTTATCTTCAAAAATGTAAATGTAATGTCAATCGTTAATGTCTGTCTTCTTAATTGTTGTTCTTTTATTTTTCTCTCTCCTTAACAGTAGTTTTCCTCGTTTCCACTAGCACTCAGTGACCTCTTGCATCCTAGTGGCTTTATTGCCTTTGATCTTCAAAATTTCAAATGCAATATTAGTCGTTATCTTCTGTCTTCTAAATTCTTTTTCTTTTACTGTCCTCTCTCCTTAATAGTAGTTTTTCACATGTTCTCTAACACTCAGTGACCTTTTGTATCCTAGTGGCTTTATTGCCTTTGATATTCAAAAATTTAAATGCATTGTCAATAGTTTTATTCTGTCGTCTTAATTCCTGTTCTTTTATTGTCCTCTCTCTTTATTTTAAAAACATCCATATCTCAGATAATCTGTTTCATTTCAGTAAATTAAATGGATTCATATTTCAGACACTCTGTTTCATATTGAAAATTGAAATAATCGATATTTAAGGTCGTATGCTTTATCCGAGTAATTTAAAAACATCGATATCTCACGTGCACTGTTATATCCTGCCAAATTGAAAGGATCCGTATATCAGATAAACTTCTTTATCCTCATAATTTAAAACCCTCCATGTCTCAGGTACCATGTTTTATCTGATGAAATTAAATGGATCCGTATCTCAGGTACTCTGTTTTATCTTAGTAAATTAAAATGATCCATACTTAAGGTACTCTTTTTTATCTTGTTAAATTAAATGGATCCATATCTCAGGTACTCTGTTTTATCCTAGGTATTTAAAAGCATCTATATCTCAGGTACCCTGTTTTATCTTCGTAAATTAAAATGATCCATACTTAAGATACTCTTTTTTACCAGGTTAAATTAAATGGATCCATATCTAAGGTATTTAAAAGCATCCATGTTTTATATCTCTTTTTATCCTAATAATGTAAAACCTTCCATATCTCAGGTACTCTGTTTTATCTGAATGAATTCAATGGATCCATATTACATGTATTCCGTTTTATCTTACTGAATTAAAATCATCCATACTTCAATACTCTCTTTTATCTGATTAAATTAAATGTATCCATATCTCAGGTATTCTGTTTTATCCTAGACATTTAAAAGGAAACATTTGTTGGTATGCAATGTGTGGCGATGCTGACACTTGGTAAATACGTTTACTTTCATCTATGTAACACATATTTTTGTAACCTCCAATCTTTACCTCTTTTTTTTTTATTTTTGTTTGATCCCTTTTCTCTCCTCCTCTTTCTTTCTACTGCTTTCTTTGTTTTCTTTTGTTTTGTTTCTGATTTGAAAAAAAAAAAACTGCCTGTGTTTGTTTCTTCTTTTGTGCAAAAACAATGAGTTTAGTTGTGTGGAAGAGTTAAGTGTCGGCTCCTGTTAGATGAGGCATATAGAAGATGGGGTTGGGACAATCTCAGAAGAGGATGCTGAAAAAAAAAAGATGGAGGTCGGGGAAGAGAGAAAATAGAATGAGAACTAGGCTGGCGGACAGGGTCATATGATGTGCGGGTCGATGGTGATAATAATGTTGTGAGACATGATACGAAGGGTTTCTTTTTAGAGGGGGGGTTGAAACATAAAGGGCGGACGAAGACGCGGGAAATGGAAGTAGGTAGGGGGAAGGGTGAGACGAACGAGAAAGATTGCCAGTAAAGGACTTAAGTTTTTATATAACGGTTGCTGTCAAGAAATAAAGAAAGAAAGAAAGACAGAAAAGAAAGAATTGCAGTTATGCAAAAGAAAAGAAGAAAAGAAGGAAATAATTGCGGTTATAAGAAAGAAAGAAAGAAAGAAAGAAAGAAAGAAAGAAAGAAAGAAAGAATTTACTTCAAAGAAAAGAAAGAAAGAAATAATATGGACTAAAGGAGAAATAGTGGTTATAAGAAAAAAGAATGAAAGAAAGGATAGCGGTTATAAGAAAGAAAGAAAGAAAGAAAGAAAGAAAGAAAGAAAGAAAGAAAGAAAAAGAATTGTGGTCAAAGAAAAGAAAGAAAGAAAGAATGTGGCCAATAAGAAGGAAAGAAAGAAAGAAGGAAAGAAAGAAAGAAAGAATACGGAATAAGACTAAAGAAAAGAAAGAAAAATAAATAAAGAAAGAAAAATAAATAAAGAAAGAAAGAAAGAAAGAAAGAAAGAAAGAGAATTGTGGTCAAAGAAAGAAAGAAAGAAAGAAAGAAAGAAAGAAAGAATATGGACAATAAGAAGGAAAGAAAGAATGAAAGAAAGAAAGAAAGAAAGAAAGAAAATGGAGGAATAGTGGTTATAAAAAAAGAATGAAAAAAAGGATAGCGGTTATAAGAAAGAAAGAAAGAAAGAAAGAAAGAAACGAATAGAAAGAAAGAAACGAATAGAAAGAAAGAATAATATTAAATAGGAAAATAAAAGAAAGATCTCCGAAATGCTAAAAGAAATAGAGAAAGAAAACAGAAAAGATGAACAGAGTGAAAGGTCAAACGTAAGAAAAAAGAAAGTCAAAATCAATGGAAGAAAGAAACTGGGACGATTTCATTTGAAGAGAAGCGGGCGCTTGTAGTGCTGGACGCGTCAAGGTTTTAGTAAACGTATGTGAGGGTGGGGTTTTTGAGGGGTGTTAAGGTAAGGGCCGTCTGTGACAGTGATTGTGTTGGTGATGGATAGTCCGGGTGCCCGTGTGTGCATGTGTGTCAATCGAGGATCAGTGCGCCTAGGTCAGGATTAAGCATTTAATTGGTGGGAGACGGCCGCGCTCGACCAATCAGAGTCCCCTCTATAAAGAACTGTCAACTACACAATTGGCAAGATTTACTTTTAAAAGCGGGAAACAGGCAGCTTGAAAAGAAACGAAGAAAGAAATACGAAAATTAAGGTGAACCGTGGGGTGGGGGGGGCAGTATTTTTTTTTTTTTAAGAAAGGATTTGAAATGAAAGAATTGCTAGGAATTGAAGGGAAAGGTATTAAAAAAAAAAAATAAGGTGTGCCGAGAAAACGGTGGGTTAGGAATATCAAAATTGGGTTGGGAATGTTAGGGGTGAGGTTATTGCGGTAGTGGAAAAAAAAAAGAAAAGAAATTAGAAAAGTAACAAAAGGAAAAAGAATAAGTTAGAAAAAAAAAAAAAAACGTTTTTTTTGGGGGGGGGTTACAAATCGTCGTCAAATCTGGTACAAGGCATTCATATTGGAGCTTTCCTCGTTACATCAACGTTTCATCTTCCGGACAATAATTCTTTAGAAGGGCCGGTGCGTGCTACATTCAAACCTTAGGATATTTGGGGACTGAGGACCCAGGTACTGATTTGTGACGTCCGCCATCTTATTAGCGTTTGTTTCGTTTTTTTGGGGGTTTTTTTCAGTCTACATTTGTATGTGACAAATTAAATTAAGCTCAACTGACTATTAAAAAAAAATGATTTTCTAACCATAGCTTAGATATGACACACGGCCGAATGTCTAGAGCACTCAGTGAGAATTGAACTCACTATTTAGTCGTAACTATTTTAACGAGACATTCTGAATTTCTTCTTTTTATCTACATCTGTGAATTTGTTTTGTTCATGTTAAATCTCGAAAAAATATTATATAAAATCCAGTATTTTTACCCATAATGCTGGATGTGTTAAAATTACTCAATTTTAAAAAAAAATATCTGAAGCTGGCAATAAATATATAGTGGAACCCGGATATAAGAGAAACCCGGATATAAGAGAGATATTCTCTGGTCCCAAATTAGAGCCTGTGTTTATGTATATAAAATAGACCAAACCGGGATATAAGAGAAACCCGGATATAAGAGACTTCTTCTCCGGTCTCGACAACTCTCTTACATCCGGGTTACACTGTACCACAAAACATCGATGAATTATTTTAACATGGAAGGATCTATGATGACATCTCTCTAATTTGAATTTAGATACATTGTATATATTTTCAAGTCTTCTAGCTGAATTGCTTACCTATATTACATAAGATCCATTATTGTGCATAATTCATCGTTTTTATGTGTCCTGTCGATTCAGAACGAAGGCGATCATGGCTCTCCACAATTTCCTGTTCTTTGTAGCTCTTAATAATTTTTTCTTTTTGTTACCTCTCCTAAACCTTGTTCCGCCATCCATTTATTCAAACTCATTTTTCTTCTTCGATGTGCTGTGTCCCTTCAAGACGTAGGCGATCATGGCTCTCCACAATTTCCTGTCCCTTTGTCGCTCTTAATAAATTTTGTCTTTTTGTTATTTCTCCTAAACCTTGTTCCGCCATCCATTTACTCAACCTCATTCTTCTTCTATGTGCTGTGTCCCTTCAATACATAGGTGATCATGGCTCTCCACTATTTCCTGTTCTTTGTCGCATTTAATAAATTTTGTCTTTTTGTTATTTCTCCTAAATCTCGTTCCGTCATTCATTTACTCAAACTCATTCTTCTTCTTCTTCTTTGTGCCGTGTCCCTTCAGGACGTAGGCGATCGTGGCTCTCCACATTTTCCTGTTCATTGTAGCTTTTAATAAATTTTGTCTTTTGTTATTTTTCCTAAACCTTGTTCCGCCATCCATTTATTCAAACTCATTGTTCTTCTTCGATGTGCTGTGTCCCTTCAAGACGTAAGCGGTCATGGCTCTCCACAATTTCCTGTCCTTTGTAGATCTTAATAAATTTTGTCTTTTTGTTATCTCTCCTAAACCTTGTTCCGCCATCCACTTACTCAAACTCATTCTTCTTCTTCTATGTGTCGTGTCCGTTTAGGGTCTAGGCGATCATGGCTCTCCACAATTTCCTATCCTTTGTAGCTCTTAATAAATTTTGTCCTTTTGTTTTCTCCCCTAACTTTTGTTCCGCCATCCATTTACTCAAACTCATTCTCAAATTGATGTGAAAACATTTTTCATTTATTTTAAGATGAAATGATCTTGTATGACATGTCTCTAATTTGTATTTAGATACATTGGATATGTTTTCAATTTTATCTAGTTGAATTGCTACAGTGGATAAAGGCGTTGGTTAGATCCAGTGACATGACCCAAAGAGTTTGAGTTCAATACCCGGTTAAGGCAGTGGAGAATTTTCAGAGGGAAATTAACAGGAGATAACTGACATCCGTTGCACGTAGAACTAGAACAGTCTACCCCAGCGAGCGAAATAAAGGGTTCAGTTCGACATTTAAACCAACTGAAGAAGGCCGGAGCGTACAACTGCCGAAACGTTGTAATAAATATGGCGACAAAGATGAGGACAATAGTCCGTATTTTGTAAATAAAGATGAACGTATAATCGATTCAAAAATTAATAATGGTTGGCAATACATTATTTACTAAAGCATTATGTT